>BLKR01005150.1:0-87871 GCA_011170035.1 Teleogryllus occipitalis | reverse complement strand
TTCAGAGAGTACTCTGAAAATGTCCCTCCTGGTCACTAGTATAACATTGAAAAAGTAGCATGAAAATATTAAGTAATATGAACAGCTAATTTATTGACACAATACAAAATATCTCAAGAATGTGTACATTTCAATGCTTTAGATGCAACTTTGTGTATGTGTGAGTGAGTGAGTGAGTGAGTGAGTGAGTGTTCTAAAAAATTATATTTTTAAACTCTTAGCTTTACAGACAATCTTTCCTGTGAAACTAGATATCTATTAAGACCAAAAGGAATGGAGAAATTCCTGGAGAGCGATGTTTAGAACAGATTGTTTTGGACATCGCACTCTCCCTTGCGTAAGCATAAGCTCCCTCTTAATTTTTTTATGAATATTTCCGGCAACTGCGGTATTTCGTATGTTATTTGTTGCCATAGTTGTGATTAAAATTGCTAATACCCTGCAATTTTGATTGCCAGTAAGAAGTCTAACGAAAATAGCAGGCGAGATGTCGGAAATAAAATATCTATCCATTTGTAACTTTTGTTGTAACCAATTTTTGAAGAAATTATTTCGTTTCATTTCGAGATACTACGTATTAGTCACTCACTACATTTTTGTTGTTAATTTAAAAATGGGGGGAGGGCTCTTCGAGAAAATACGGTATTTATTTATGAAGTTCACTAGCTGTTTCTAGATCTTTCTCTTAATTGCAATTCCGTAATTTATTTTGCTGCATGGTTTCAACGCCATATTTCCATTTCTACTTTAGTACAGTTACTTGGTGAATGTGAATGGCAAACGTGATGCTGGAAAGTGTAGCTTAGCGGATTGGAAAGAGTTCTGAATTTCCAAAGTTCGTTGAAATCGCTACAAGCGAGCGGCCTCTTGCAACGCCGAGCTCCAAGCGACTCACGGCAATCGATGGTTGGTCACCGCGCGGCCGCGCGTTCAAGCTGATCGTACGTCAGAAGCCCCTCTGTAAATCGGATAGTGCTAGCTGGGATTGGCTAAAGCGGCAACAGCGCCAGGGGCCGCATGTACTCTCACGTCGAGCGCTCGCCAGGTAGAAGCCGGAACGGCGTATGCCTTTTTTCCGCAGAATGCAGAGCTCTACAAGAAAAGTTACCCAAATTAAAACATTTTATAGGACCGTTTTAATATAAGTGAAGCTGTTTACTTTGCAAAGACTGATTGCTGTTCTCTGAATCTAAACTAATTTTGTGAAATATCATTACGTCATTCACACACATCGTCATTACATTAAATATGACGAGTTTGGAGATGCAGTATTATATGTGAGTTATGATATGATATATGATGATATGTGCGCGAAGTTAAAAATTACAAATTAATATAAATTTCGGCGCAAATGGAAGGTTGCGGAAATGAGTTTTAGCGATACTTTGTCAGTCTTGGCTCCTCTCCTGGTGCACTTACCTTAACCGTCGTACCATATCTGCTAATTTATATTAAGTACTATACCTAAGGTCTTTTTGGACCCGAATTTCTGCTCAACACTGGAAGTGCAAAACACGAATGTGTACGGCAATTTTCCTTCTTCCTCCTTCTTCCTAGGGCTTTTATCCAGCCGACAGCCGGTTGCCCTTTACGTCCCGAAGGGACGCATATTCGACCATACACTAGACAAACACTGTTGCGGGCTCCTCTGATCTGGGGTAAGCAGAACGCGAGGCCCTCCGCGACAACACACACACAAAGTCAAGGGACAAACAGCCATGCCCAGGGCGGGACTCGAACCCGCGACCCTTCGGACCGAAGCGCTGAGTCGGTACTCGCTCTTTCCCACCTCGGCCATCCAGGTCCGCGTGTACGGCAATTTACTGAGTGTAAATAATTGATTTTATATAAGGATACCTTTATATATTATACATATAAGTTATTTTCGGTAACATAGGTTCTAGGTTCGAGTCCTGGCGGTGGCAGGATTTTCGACACTGGCTTTTCAGCTAGGTCGAATTCAGTCCCTGTCTGGAGGAGAATTTTAGCGGCCGGCTGCTCTGATCGGTAGTTTTCCGTGGTTTCTCCGATCAACACCAAGGCGAATGCCGGAGCAGTACCCGAACAAACGGGCCACGGACCGCGCGCGATCATTCCTTCCTCTTCCTTGTCCTATCCTCTCCCTTTGCACACACACTTGCACTAACATGCACTACTCTATCACATATTCCGGAAGACCGATCGGGAGTTTAGAGCTAGTCCCGGCTGGGGCGGTGCCCCGCAGGTGGGAGAGTCCTGGTTAGGGGGAAACCCCACTAGCGGACGGTAGGTCGGCGCCGGATCTCGCCATCCAGCGGGGGAAAACCACCGCCATCTCCCGAGGAAAACATGCACTATACTAACGGGACTAATGACCAGAGCCGTTGGCGCGAAACACGAAAAAGCAAAGCAATGAAATGCTAATGTTGTGTCATTTGGTGGTAAGAGGTGGGCGTGGCGTTGTGCGCAGGGGTGCACTTCGCGACGAGCGACGACGACGTGGTGGCGGAGGTGGCGCGGGGCATGCGCGTCTTCATCCACGCGCTGGAGGCGCTGGCGTCGGACCCGGCCGCCATGCAGCAGCTGCCGCTCAGCCCGCGGCTCTCGTGCGACGGGCGCGGCGACGCCCGCTGGCGCCACGGCGAGGCCTTCTACCGGTGAGTCAGCAATCCCACACGCAATCCACACACAATCCACACGCAAAAATTCAAAACAATTGTGGATTCGTTGGCTTCCGCGGCTTGAGTCATTGTATTCTTGGCCGACCGGGAGGAGCCGCGTCTTGGTCGACGGAGCTGCCGTTTCGGCCATCTTGTTGTGGTCTTCTTCTGAGCTACACTGCTGAGTATACTGCTGAAGCTGTATAGCTCAGAAGAAGGCCTCAACAAGATGGCCGAAACGTCAGCCCCGTTGACCCAGACGCGACTCCTCCAGGACGGCTTAGAATACAAATATAAAAACAATTATATTTATCACGTATTTTTCAAATTATTCTCTGAAATGGAATAAGTAGAGGTATCTCAATTGGTTTCCTCAACCTCTATGTTAGCTGTAAGTAATTTAGACTTAGGTCACCAGTTCATGTGATCCTCTCGAAATGTAATATTTTATTTAAAAAACGGTTAATCTATATTGGAAGCCTCAGCATAAATAGCACAAACATCTACGGTAAGTAGAAGGTGATAACGTTCGCGGTGATCGAAGGTGGTTACGTTTTGCGAACGGTGGGGATTTCCATGCGAAGTTACATAGTATCTGACGTTCGGCCCTGTTTGTTAGACAACTCTTCGTGGTGTTTCAAGGAAGCTACGTCGGTATTACATGAATTGGTACGACTTCAATTATCAGATTGATAATGATAAAACCTTATTTTGTAATGAAACAAAAAATTAAACAATATATTTTATACATAGTTCTTAGGACTTAAATGCCCGAGAATCTTTGAACCAGAAAGCAGTATTGTTTAATTTGTTTATTATGAAGTTAGTCGTTAGCCTAAATGTGTATGCAGTGAGGAGACGGGATGGGGTTCCGAGCCGCTCCAACGTTAGTATAGGTGGCCCTCAGTTGGGATTTCGGTTTTGTCGTGGCAGAGGCCCGAGAGACAGGGCAAAGAGAAGGAACTTGTACCCGGTGCAAGTGAGAAACGCATTGTTCAGACTCCGGTACTAGCCTGGATAGCTAGGAGCGCTGAGATGGCAGGGCGGCTCAATCCAGGAATTGTATAGGAAGGTTACCGTGAAGGTCAACTGCGTTCTGGCAGGACCCAGAACGTCCCGCCACGCCAAAGGGCGTATTTTTACGTCTGCAGGGGGTGCGGATAGGGGCTAACGCCCAGAAGCCCACCCCGGCATGATTTCCTTTTGCTTCAGTACACGTGCGGGGTAAGCGCAAAACAGAAATTCCACAATACAGAAAGACGAAATTAATTCAAGTATTAGTAAAGCTGGAAACTACAACGTCTGTTGCACCTTCTGCATCTTAGTGAGGCAACCTTACTTCCATCAATTGTTTCATTTTGCAGTCTTTGTCATTACGATGTGGAACTTGCTTCTTCGTAAAGTAAATTTTAAAAAAGTAAATATAAGATGAAAAAGACGTTAAAAAATATATTGTAAGTGAACGGTTAGAAAGTGACTTTCTCGAGTTTGGAATATTATCAATCTCGCACGAATGAGTATCACTGTAGGGCTAGCATACGTTTACTATAGTTCTTTCCTATCGCCGATGGTCCCATTCCAACGCCGCGTAAAAAACTCGGAGTACAATGCGTACGATTTTTATTAACATTCATCTCTGGTGCGTGCATAGGCAGAAATAACTTTAGTCGTAATGATGCGTATGCTCTAGCCAAACTACCGAAATACAAAATGGTATAAATGAACACATACTTAGGCACAAAGGTTAGTCAAAGCTATGTTGAGTTTCGACCAAGAGTATAAATAAATTTCTTAATGTCTGTTTAGAGTTTTACAATGTACTGTAAACTATGAGAAGTAATCTGTATGTGTATTTGACTATGCTTTACAGTGTTTATAACATTTGAAAGAATGGTAAAATACGATTCATTTTTAGAAGTTTGAAAATTTCAAAAACCGTAAGAGCCTACCGTGGTAAAAAAAAACTGTTTCTATGATTGAATTAAATGAATTAAAATGAGATCTATTCACGTATTCAATCTCTTTCTGAAACCTTTTTATAAAATAAATCTTAAATTAAAGTCTCAAATTCATCATAATTAATACTTGGCAGGAATTCGCCTTGCAAAGACGCCACTCACGTCGTCATTGAAGACTACCCGCTGATAGTGGTGAACAATTAAATCGATTAGATTGTATATTATTTGTTACCATTGTTCTCAAATATTCTTTATTTTTGTCGCCATTAGATGAACCTATTGATCTGAACGAAGTACATGTATTGTCTGGTCTTACTACTAACAACTAATGTCGTTGAAGGATGAACCTTAAACCGCTACCCGCAGTGTGTTATGGTGTTGTCAGACCTTCCGGATAACGAGGCGAGCAACAGACAGTCCGGACAGCCCCCGCGCACCAATTACCGGGACAATCTCCCTCCCACTCCTTTCCCTCCTCCCGCTCACCCTCTGTCCTCTCGGCCTTATAGCGCTGCCCCTTGAGCCTCCCGCAAGCCCTGCCCCTTGTTCGCCTGCCCTTCCAAGGCCGTTTCAACGGACGGCAAAAATCCGCTGCGAGATGACAACAAAATCTAGGTGGAGAGTCCTTCGGATATTGTGAAAAAATGATAGGATCTGTTTTTGATAGCTTTTTTTTTTAAGCCAAACCCAGTTACTCTCTTTGCCTTCTGGGGTGTATCTCGATGTACTAGACATTAACACACTTGCGGGCTCCTCGAATCAGGGGTCAGCAGAACGCAAAGCCCTCTCCATAAGTGCGAGCGTCCTGCACGTGCTTGCGATGGGCACGTGCACTGGTCAGAGCGGTGGCCCTCCAATAGGTGATAGATCATCAGTAGAGCCCTGAAGTTTGCCCAAATGCCTTTTATTATCGTTATGATTTTATGACTTAAGTCACTTAATTGTGGATTCGGTGGTGTAACGGTCAGCGTACTGGACTGTTGTGCCCCAGTGTTGCGGGTTCAAACCCGATCGGAGCCGTGGATTTTTTGAGGGCGAGAAAATTCTTCGGACGCCTTCCTTCGGAGAGAAAGTAAAGCCGGCTATCCCATGTGGTAGATTTACTGCATGTTAAAGATCCTCAAGCCTAAAAGAAGCCTCTGAGCAAAATTGAGATCCCCCTGTTTCGACGCCCAAGATAATACCGTTTCTCCGCTAGGTGGTGAAAGGGGCGTAGCGAAATTTGCGTGGTTACACGGAAGAGCGGACCTGAAAGCCCGACTCTCGCCACGTAAAATAAGGCATTAACTAACTTAATTGTACTTTTGGAGTTGTTTTAGTAGATTCTCATTTTGTCTCTTTTTGCCTAGTTTAGCTTCTGACGCCTATTGTTTTGGCATTTTGCATTATTTGAGCAATTTCCTTATTCTTTTCTGTCTTTTTTGCTTTTTTCGTCATTATTTTCCTTTTTCTCCCTCCTGACACCAACTTAAAACAAGTTGAAGAAATTATAAATGCAGGTCACCTATCATTGAGGTCCTGCTTGTGTCTTTAGAGAACTTTTTGAGATCGTAAGCAAACGTAATAAGCAGACGCGGAAGTACATGGTGACGAAGTGCTATCATAAATCAAAACAGTTTGTACTGAGATGAGGAAGAAAGATCCGCTGTCGGGCCGTTACAATTGCTACGTAGTTGTGAGCGGGGTCTTATGCTTTGAATTTTTTAATTTGGGAGTAAATAGAAAGACTGGAAAACTAGCCCTCGGTAGAACTGCGATTCTGGTGGACTATTAGAATTATCTGGTGATTGGTAGCGAACTATTTGGCGCATGAACACTGATCAATATAATTAGAAACTCGAAAGCACAATTCGTGGGGAAGGCGCACGTTTATGTACGAGTGTGCAAAAGACTGGAGGGAGAAGACCAGTGGCGGCCGAAGCGAGAAGATTTCGAGAGACGTAGTGGCGAAAGGACACGACACGACACTATTCCGGGGGAATAGCACGCAGCTTTAGATCTTCGTTTTGATTCATTGATTGATTTTTTCGTGTTTCCGGGCGCGACACTGCTTTGGTAATTAGTCCCGTTAGTGTAGTGCATGTTTTTTTATCGGGAGATGGCGATAATCTTCCCCGGCTGGATGGCGAAATCCGGCGCCGACCTACCGTCGGCTAGTGGGATTTCCCCCTAACCAGGACTCTCCCACCAGCGGGGCACCGCCCCAGCCGGGACAAGCTCTAAACTCCCGACCGGTCTCCCGGAATATGGTGGTAGCATGTTAGTGTTGTAAGGAAAGGGGAGAGATAGGATAAGGAAGAGGAACAGATCGCGCGGGTGGGCCGTTTGGTAGGGTACCTGCTGCATTCGCCTGGTGTTGATCGGAGAAACCACGGAAAACTACCGATCAGAGCAGCCGGCCGCTAGAATTCCCAGACAGCAACCGAATTGACCTAGCTGAAAGCTATGTCGAAAATCCTGCCGTCGTCAGGACTCGAACCTAGGACCTGTCGGTCAGAGGCGCTGCAGTGACAATCAATTTGCATAACATAATTCACAATTATATTTATTTTCCAATTATCTTCTGAGAAATAATTTTCTTGAAAATATTTCTATCAAATAATCCAGTTTCTAACAGGAAAACCTTCGTTCTACACTTATGTCTGTGTGCTGAGCCTCACTTTATGTACGAAAGCATGCTGCTAAAACGGTCAGAAACTGCGTTTATTCTCTCTTGCACCTCGTAGGGCAACATCTGCTGGGAGAAATTCCATGAATTTGAAACGCGGTGTCGCTTTTCGTTAAGCTTCGTGCTCGGACGTAAGGTCAAATGTGAGTGGCTCTCGCGTTGGCAAGTTCGGCGAAGACTGACTAAACGAATGTATGATCCGATTGGGAAGACTGACTCTGAACATGCGTTTGCTAAGCGGGCGAGTCCAAGCGCCGCGGACCTATCTCTGCTGCAATAACTCTAAAATTTTAATCGGCAATAGGCATCAAGAAATATACAATCAATTCTAAGGGCAATGAAACGCAGAATTGATACATATGAAACGGCACTCGGGTTTCACAGACCTCTCGAATTCATTGCTGGGCTATTTCACAATAACTTTTTTCTTAAATGCAATATTTTTAAAGATAATTTAAAAGAAGTTGATTATATAAAAATTGTATCCAATACAACTGTGAATCTTGCAAATTCGTCCAGTAAAATCCCAAAAGTGCACGTTTAGGGAGCATTACCTAAAAAGTGAAATATCGTGCAGTAATCTCCCAAACGTGCAATGTCGTGTAAAATAAAACAACTAAAACGCACGATAAGTAGGCCAGTTTCATGATTCAAATTTCTGTCAACGTTTAATCCAATTTCAACTTAGCAAACAAAAGATGCAGCAACACGAGAATCCGGTCTTCAGTTATTATGTATTCATATCCGGTTCCTCCTGTGATATGTCCCAATTTACTACAGCTTGTCAAAAGACCGTTTTAATTTACAATAACGATAGGTAAGAGAGTCAGAGGTACTACAGTGAGAGGTAGAGACAGAGACAGAGACTGAGACAGAGAGATAGAGAGAGGAAGAGGCAGATAGAGAGAGAGATAGAGAAAATAGTCAGGTACAGAGAGAGAAGAGAGTCATGGACAGAGAGGAGACGGAGAGAGAGACAGTGAGAGAAAGGTAGGGGGAAGGAGAAAGTGGGAGGTGAAGAACAGAACGTCTGCCGGATTTCTCTAGTCAATTTTAAACCTTTACAGGAAGAAAGTTTTTGTCTCACATAATCATTGTAAAAAAATGTTCTTTGCACCCAACATTCTACCATTAGTAGTTATGGTATGGTGGTGTGGTGAATGTGCACGTATGATAATCACATCACGTGGGGTACACTATCAAAGAATATGTAGAGACAAATTTGTTTGTGTGTGCACTCTGCTGTTCGTTGCATGCAATGGTAATGCATAGTATTTCCTTCTAAATTATTTTCAACTGTATCGAAATAGAGTTATTAGTTTCCGTCACGTTTTTTGTGACGTTATATAATTCTCATATTGTATAGCCCTGGGGATGGAAATACATTTTCCGAAACGTTGGCAAACAACCATGTGTTAAAAATTTTTTTGCTTCTTCTGACCAAGTCCCGTAAATCTCACTTCATTACAAAATAATTAATCAATCATTCAACTCAACATGTACGTGCTTTTGCGTATCTTTTCTCCTTTTTCCTCTCTTTACTCTAGCCCAATTACTGGATCCGAGGCCTCGCCATTCGGGCATGCTGGTTATGACGGGGAGGTTAGGACGAGGCGTATTCTCCCACCGAGTGCCAGTCGGATTGGGGAAGATCATGGGATGATGTAGATATAACGGGGAATGGGAAGGAAAGATCGCACGCTGTCTATGAGACGTTGAAAAGGATGCTGCTCCGGCATTCGCCTGAAGTTGATGAGATTAACTAATGACACCACCGATGTAGAAAAGACAGAATTTAAATTCTATTCCGACAAGGGTAACCATCGTAGAGATGATTCGCACTTTTCTGTGTTTGTACGCGCGACCTCCGGATTACTGGTGCGGCCGAGTAGCAAGTATTTGCCTTTGTGTTCTCCGCTTTCTTTGTAGATATGCGTTTGATTCTATGGGTAAATAATGCTCCACGTGACTTCTTCTCATACTGCTCCTGGAGGGAAGTAGATCGGGAATACGGCGTCACATTTCCACTAAAGCTAGTCAATGTTCTAACCGTGATCTCCCAATTCTCTGGCTAGCAGATGAACGCGAATCACAAGAACATGCCAAATGAAATGCCGTGAAACCTGTGGACTTTTGTGCATATGCTTCGCGGTATTGGAACGGCCGAAGTAAACGAGAGAGTGACGAACTGGCAGTACAAGCACGGATGAACGATTCTGAAAAGAAAAGCTTTTAGGTGTGTTTCGTTAGAAGGAAGAATACATTATTCAATTCAATTCAATGTGTTTGTAGGGAAAATATCTGAGGCCATGTGTAGTCACCTCGCTTGTTGGCTTAAAATATGTAGGGACAACGGTAGAATTTGAAGAAATTATCGCGAAATGGCAACCATAAATTCAAAGAACTTACAGTTTCAAAGGGAGTCTTTTAGTTGGACGGTGACGAGATGAACACGATTCACCCACAGGACACGGCAACCTACAGGATATAGGGATATTCCCTCGTGTATATATAGGGAGATGTGAGGGGGATGACGGCCAAATCGAACGAGAGAGCGAAATAATATCAGCACAAATGAAGTTCTTTCAGAGACTACCCTGAAAGGAAAGCATAGGAAAACCTAACGCGAAAATGCAACCACAAATGTCACGTAAGCTGAACAAGAATCGAACCTCAACCGTTAAAATGGACGGTGAGAAGATGAAAGCGAATTCCATTAGAAATCGGCAAACAATTGATTAATTAGTAATTCCGGGCGCGTTAACGGCAACAGTCTAATGATCGTAAATGTTGTACATGTTTTTCCTCGAGAGGTGGCTGTTTTCCTCCGCTGGGTCACGAGATGCGGCACCGACCTCCCCGTCGGCTAGCGAGGCTTTCCCAAACCAGCCATCTCCCACCACCCCACCACTAGGGCACTGCCTGAGACGGCACAAGCTCTAAGCTCCCGACATGTTGAGTAGTCTTGCATGTGAATGTGCGTGTGAGTTTGAGGTAAGGATAGGATATGGAAGAGGGAGGAAAAGATCCCGCGAGGTCCGTGGCCCGTTTGTTAGGGTGCTGCTCTGGCATTCATCTGATGTTGATCGGAGAAACCTCGGAATACTACCGTTCAGAGCAGCCGGCCACTAGATTTTTTTCTCCAGAGAGCATCTGAATTCGACCTAGCTGAATAGCTAATGTCGACAATCCTGCCATCGTCAGGACTCAAACCCTACAACATCCCGGCCAGAGGCCCTGCAGTGACATCAGTTGTTGCCCTGAGCCACCTAAGCCGGTCGGCAAACGAGATGCTGGGCGGGAAACGTGTGGAGGAAGGCCGGCCGAATGGAACGGGAGGGCGCGGGCTAGGCTGTACGTCCAAATGGAGAGCTCCGGTCGCGCAGCCTGCGGCGGGTGCTGCGGCGGGCAGCGCGGGGCCGTGGGAGGCGGACGGAGGGGGGCGTGGCGGCCGGACGCACGGGCCATTAGCCCGCCGGCCAAAGGCGCGGTCAACTGCACCGAAAAGATCAACCGTGGAGACTTTTCAAAACTAATGACCCGAGCGCTTAAATGTTAGCCACACGAGAGCGAATCGCTGACTACAAACGCGGGATATTGGATTGTCTGCGCGAAATGTACATTTACGGGAACGGCGTCTCTCGCGACCGTGTGCCGGCGTACGCGGGAAAGTTCCCGCTTCACGGCACACGCGTTGGCTCCGGCTGACGCGCGAACGCGCCAAACAGGCGATTGGTGTCTGATTCGAGGACGCGCACATCTTGTCTCTTTGCTGCGCTCTTTGTTGGCGTAAGCGTTCGGACTCTCCCAGGACTGCGTACGTCACATATTGCTGAATTAGTCTGATTTTACTTCTATATTGTGGTAGTCTGTTCTATTATGTGAAATATGTAGCTTCTCGATTTTAGACAACTTAAAACTTTTTTAAACACGTATACCTAATTTTATTCGTATCAGCTGGTCATTACATGAAAACGTTTCTTTACATTTCGGATCGATTGATTGATTTTTTCGTTGATTGATTGATTGATTTTTCGTGTTTCCGGGCGCGTCAACTGCTTCGGTCATTAGTCCCGTCAGTGTAGAGCATGTTTTTTTTGCGGGAGATGGCGGTGAACTTTCCCCGCTGGATGGCGAAATCCGGCGCCGACCTACCGTCGGCTAGTGGGGTTTCCGCCTAACCAGGACTCTCCCATCAGCGGGGCACTGCCCCAGGCGGGACAGGCTCTAAGCTCTCGACCGGTCTCCCGGAATGTGTGATAGTGTAGTGCATGTAAGTGTGTGTGTAAGGGGAAAGGATAGGACAAGGAAGAGGAAGAAAAGATCGCGCACGGTCCGTGGCCCGTTTGGTAGGGCACTGCTCCGGCATATGCCTGGTGTTGTTTGGAGAAATCACGGAAAATTACATTTCGGAGTTCGCTTTTCTCCACATACCAAATATTGAATTTAACATCCAAATCCTTTGACACATTCGATTCCATTTCTCTCTCCACTCGTCCAACATGTACGATTAGTAACTACATAAATAGTAAACTCAGGTTAATTGCTGCTACTGATTACAAATATGGTGCTAATAACCGTTTTCAGGTTACCGGTCCAAAAACTTTGCCAAATCAACATACAAGATGATGACATTAATATCTTTAGATGTCAGCTCTATGTATTCATCCATTTCCCATGACTTAATTTTTTAAAGTTCTTAGGAGAGTCTTGGGTGGAACAGTGGTGAGAGATTTGGAATCGAATATGTTAAAGGACTTGGATGTAAACTACTATGTTAGATATGTGGATTGGTGTTATGTGATGGTGCTTGATGGTGTTACATGAACACCTAAAGTACTAGGGAAGTTCAACTCATATAATTCCAATATCATGTTTACCTTAGAAAAAGAGGAGAATGGAGTCTTTTCTTTTTAAAAGTTATGAGGAATGAGAATATTTTAACATTTTGGTATTAGAAGGATATGTACACAACAGACAATACACCAGACATGATACAACAGACATGATACAACAGACAGTTCACCCAAAATTTTAGACAGATGTTCGTTTCCGAAACTTCTTCCTATAAAGTTCTCAAAATAATCGGTAAACTAAAAAATAAATATTCGTCCGGTTTAGATGAATTTCCAGACGCTTTGTTAAAGACCTGTGCGTATGCCATTATACACCCGTTAACTCCCATATTTAATTCATCGTTATGCACCGGAACGTTTCCAGATATTTTCAAAACAGCTGAAATGAAGCCGCTCTTCAAAAAAGGCAACAAAAATGAAATTCAAAATTATCGGCCCATTTCTCTTCTATTAGTTTTTCCAAAAATATTAGAGAGACTTTTTTACGTACGAATGGAAACCTTTCTCAGTAAACACGACGCGCTTTCAGATTGCCAACATGGAATTATAAAATCAAAATCAACGGAAACAGACATATTTTCTTTTCTTAAAGATGTCGCCTCATCATCGGATCAAAACGAGGCACCTATTGGATTATTTTTAGATCTCTCAAAAGCTTTTGACGTCATTGATCATATCATTTTACTTTCAAAATTACCTTCATATGGAATCCGTGGTATTGCTCTAGATTGGTTATATTCGTACCTTAAACAACGATCTGAGAGAGTTGAAATACCTTTCTGGAATGATGGAACATTACGTACGCACCTTTCCGACTCTTTGCCCATTGCACGTGGAGTTCCTCAAGGATCGATTTTAGGCCCTATTCTGTTCCTACTTAACGTAAATGATATGCCCTCTACGATTCGAAACGGAAGAACGGTTCTCTTTGCCGATGATACGAACATCCTTTGCAATAAAGAAACCGTAAATAGTACAATATCAGATGTTTAAAATTGGTTCCGAAATAACAAATTAATAGTAAACGAAAAGGAAACAGTTTTAATGCAGTTTTCCATTTCAAATAAACAATTCTGTGCGCCATTGAAAATTAACGGTGTACCATTGACTGATGTTAAGGCAACAAAAATTTTAGGTCTTTCAATTCAGTCAAACCTTAAATGGAATGTCCATTTAAATGAATTGAACACAAAATTAAGTTCATTATGCTACGCGTTCAGAATTCTTGCAAATTCAGTCAGCCTTCATACTGCTCGTTGTGTATATTTTGCGAATGTTCATTCCCGCCTGAGATATGGCAGAATATTCCGGGGAAATACATCTTATAGCTCCCAGACTTTTAGATTACAAAAACGAATTGTACGAATAATAACCAAATCCCACCCACGTGATTCATGTAAGCCTCTCTTTATTAGTCTAAGAATTTTACCATTACCGTGTCTGTTTATTTACGAATCAGTGGTTTTTGTCAAAAATGACTTGCTTAAGGGCGGGAATATATTTTCAGAAAATGCCAATGTCTATTACTATAACACTCGACGTAGAAATCATATTCATCAGGTGACAGTATCAACAGCTCATTACAAAAATTCACATACAATACATGTACATTATTTTACAACACTTTGCCAGATGACATTAAACGATTAAATTCGATAGAAAAGTTTTAAATCCCAAGTGAAATCGTTTCTGCTGCATAACTGTTTCTATACAATTAGAGACTATACTGAGCATCACAAGAAAAGTAACATTAATTTTAACAATGATACATAATGCATTATTTACCATTTGGACTGTATAAATGTGTATAAACAACCTGTAACAAGTATTGTACTACAGCCTCCGGGTCAATGACCCCCATCTCGGTCAGGTTTTTCGTCCAGTTTCCCTGATCCATTGAGCAAATGCTGAGATGGCCCCTTGTTTTGCTTCTGGACATAAATGTAACTTCATTTTCTGTGCACGTCTTTTAGAATTCAGTGGGAAATACAATTATTCAAATTATCGTTTCCATGTTGTCGCGGCAGGAAGTATTATTCCGAAGGACAACATGGATAAGAGCCAAAATGTATTGCTTATTTATCCTTGGAAATAGATTTTATTACATGTGAGTTTTTTTTTCAAAATTTAAGTAGTATATGTACTTAGTGTCGGGATCACAGAATTTTGAAAATGTGCACACAATTCACTTTTCCCCATAGCACGTCATACGCAGTTTTAACTGTTTTTTTTACGTAAAATAAAATTAAAAAAATGTATGCGGGAGTGCTCCTTAAATATGTCACAACGCTCTAAAAAAGTAAAAAAAGGAATTGTCATAGAGCTTGTAGATAAAATAGTCGTTGTCAGATGCATGTTTTTACCACAATAATCTAGATTTGATATTTAGATAGTAATAATTATCCTATCAAGTTTATTTCGAAGATAGGTAATGCACGTCTGAACTTTTATGTAAATAAAAATGTAAATAATTCCATTGTAAATATAGAGGTGTGTAGTGATAATGAAACAGGTAACCAAGAACCCGCAAGAATTCTATTACCTAATGTTCCAAAAGTGAGAGACGAAATAGTCAAATTCTTGAATGAGAAATATAAAAATAACATTGTTGACAATGTCATAAATCAGAAGAATGTTGCTAATAGATTAAAAGACTTAATAAATATATAAGATCAGAAGCATCCTGTATACAGGATTTTTCGCCAAACCTGCAATAAATGCAATGTGGGACTGACCTGTCGAAACTTAAAGAGAGTAAGAGAATACAAGATCATATTAATAAAGAAAGATTGCAAACCGATTACAAATTCGATTACAAACCATAGAATACAGAATCAACATGAATTTAACTTTAACGACGTAAAAATATTAACAGTTGAGCTTCATAAAAGAAAAAATATTAATTTTGGGGATATTACTCAAAAAGAGTAATGATACCTTAAATTCTATAATTGAATCGAATCTATTCACCACTAGCTATAATGGCATCATCCAAACTCCTAGAGATACCAGGTACGGAGACTAACATGTAAATCTCTAAGAGTATGCATTATGAAGTGTAATTGAACGTGGACACTAATTTGCAGTCATTGCCAGGGTTCCCTAATGTTTGTTGTGAGGAGTAATAGTTGATTGGAGATGAGGTTTTTTTTACGTGTTATTGTATTGTTCTATTGTATGATTGATGTGACTAATGTATTAAATGCATGCTGGAATTGTAAGGGTGAGTCTGTAATATAGGTATTGTTATGTAATTATAGATTGAAAATTTTGTAGTGTGTAGTCATTATCTTACAGGTATTGTAGCTTGATGATAGAGCAAAACGGACTTCGAAACGTTGTAAAGTTTTTATGTAACGACCAACTGATATGAATAAAATCAGTTGTTAAAAACGTTTTTAAGTTGTCTAAAATAGAGAACAACATATTTCACATAAAGTTTATATAAATTTTCAAAGTATAATACTGAAAGTATTATCCGTCCGGAAATCCTGCGTCTCATGGTTTACTATAGGTTATTGACCGTATGTATTGCCTTTTATGCAATACTCAATTGTCACAAAAAGGGGACAGGAAAGTGACAATTCTATGATGAGCCATAATTACAATGATAAAAATATGAAATGTTCCACCAGTATCTGGCCCGGAGTTCAAAGTACGAATTTCTTCCTGCTTCAGCAACATTCTAAAAAATATTATGAAACCGCTGTAGAAGCAATTCTATCCAAAGGAACAAAGAACGATTGACAAAAAACGACGGTATATAAAGTTCCAAAGCACAGACAGTAACAATACTACCTAGACAGCCGGCCGTACAGACAGACTTGTCAGCCCATGACAAAGGTTAGGACTGTTCTTCTCAAATTCAAAGGCGCTGACATCTACGCCTCCATACCTCCGAAAGAGCTAGAAACCACGGTTCGCAGTCATCGACCATGACAGCTTCCTTCTCACTCCCTCTGCATCTCATTATCCATTGTCTCTCTTTCCTATCGAGTTCTTCTAACCTTATCCCCACTATTCGACAATATGAGCAGCGATAATATTAAACATCTCTAACGTACTAGAGTTGTACGTAGTTTCCTTTCATAAACCTAGGGGCGTGCGGTAATTTCTGGGCTTCTAGCTTCAACCAGCTTCCCCCTCCCCTACCGTGTACAAAGTAGTATGCAATAGGGGATTTTTTACAACTGTGACACACTAAAGTTTGGGAAAATAAATAATTCCAACATGCAATTTATCACTCCCACACAAGATGTATAATCACAAAAGAAAAGTAAATAGTAACTTACAGAACAGGAAAATGAAATTCGTTTCCTGCAAATCTTGCGGTTATCTATGGAAATTAAATCCATTCTTCTTTCATGACTAGCAAATTACTGCATAGTTTTTTCAAAAAATGTGTGTGTGTTTTTTTGTGTCATATGTCCTCAAGTAGTTATGATTCAATAGGCTAAAGTAGATAATCTGTTTTCACTCGTTCTGTATCGACCATAGGTTTTTATTTTTTTACATCACGAGCAGTCCTGATCTGAACATTGCACACTGACTCTAGTAAAGGAACGGTATGCTATTCGAAAATTCGGGTAATCTAGTGTTCAGATCATGTGTGTCAGAAAAACATTCCTCATAATAATAAAATCTCTAGGAAACGTTCCCGTTCACTCCTTTAACATCGAAAGAGAAATACATACCCCATAACTATTGTGTAAATTATAAACTTCTCGACAAACGCCATGTTAATTTATATTGGGAAAACATGCACTTTAAAATAATCATGAATTGTGGCAGCACTGACTTACGAGTAAATGTGAAATGCCTCGAGTAAAGGTGATTGCTGGCGGGGAGCACTGCGATCACGAGGCAGGCGGGGCCTCACCTTGAAGCCAGAGAGGAGGAGTAACGTCATCTATCCCTGGCTAGCTGGGTTCAGTACTTTATCAGCTAGAGCTTCCCCAGCCTGTGGCGCCGCGAACAAGATGCGCGCGTAGCTCCGAGTCCCAGGGAAGGTCTCACAGCTGAGGTTACGCAGTGGGCCGGTGCAAAGATCGCAGTAGAATACACAGTGGGTGCAATATTATTTTTATCAAATAACATACGGTTCATCGTAATTTTAATTTTCAATATTCATTTAATTCTCATTCTTGCTTACCCCAGAAGTGCAGGGATTGAATGCACGCCACTTACAAACCACTTGTGATCACTCAGTCTCACCTACGTCAATTACGCTTATCAACGGCGTTCGCATGGGAGGGTCGCTACTGAATATTACAGTTACGCAATTCATTTTCACCTCAGCAATTATCTCTTTTTAGGCTACTCATTACCTACGTCTGATGTCTGATTGTACGTTTTAAATGTAGTTCCTTTTGGCAGATGTCAGCTGCAATGCTGCTATCCAATCGGGAGCTTCGTTACGACTTCAATTTTTGTTAGTGAAACTCCCGATAGGATGACAGCGTCACCCTCTCCTTCCAGCTTCCGAACTTTTGCAGTCACTATCTTTAAAACAAATAATAAATTCATTATATTAATGGGAACCGAGGAGAACGAAAGGCAGTCACGATGGCTTTAGCTTCAGGCTGGGGAACGCGGCTATCGTAACGTGTATCTCTTCCTAAATAAATATTTCCCGCTAGTTTTCAGACTCGAGCTCTTGGTTGCCTCAACTTGCTCACATGCTGCTTGTGGTTTTGGCATTTACATTTTATAGTAATGAGTTATCTAATCGGACATATTACTACTGTTGTTAAGATTTAATTGCGTAAAAAATAAATGTGCGTATTGTGGGGGTAAAAAGCGCCAATAAGGGGCTACGCAATATTTTTTCCGAAAATTCACATATTTTGTAACCTTCCCCATTGGACTTCCCTCCGTTTATTAAAACTCTCTACATCTTCTTGGAAGTCCTTTTCATTAGCTACTAGGAATCTGAATTTATTATTTTAAACTCAACTAAAATATGTTTTTACAATGAAGACATGCTGTGCTTTCTGAAAAAAGCTACTTGGAAGCTTAACACAACAAGGTTTGACTGGCGTATCACCTCATAATGTGACCGCCGTATTGTCTTCTTGCGTCGGATCACTCTTTGTTGTGAGTCCATTAGCTTTCCTTTGTAAGAGGGCTTCAGCCGATTACCTGAAAGAGGGAGGCTGAGTGCGGGCGTTCTCGATGCGTTGGCCGTGGGGTTGAAGTTCATTCACTTCGCGTTTGTGTCATCCGCGGAGCCCTTTCTGTTTCTCAGGCAATCATGATCCTATGCATTTCATGAGCTGTATCATTCGCAACAGTGTCGGTTCCCGTTACCGTAGCACGCGTCCTGTGACTGCCGGAAATATTCTGGACCCAGTTTGGATTTCTTACCGAAGTTTACTTGTGAATTGAATGCACATTTGTATCCATCGGATAGGTGCAAATATGCATCCTTCACGATAGGAGCCACATTTAATGAAGGTGCTTCTATGCGGACAGGGACGTGGCATTGCAAGTGGAAAATACAGGAGCTATAGTAGCATGTACTTCCTCGCATTACTTGTTCACGTTGGGAAATTTCGCAAGCACTTACGTTATCCGCTGCCCTAAACTCACATTGTTACAAAAACGTTCCTGACAATTCTAAAAGAAAATTGAACATTTGTAGTTTTCGAAAATATAAAGATTTGAATGAAAATCGGACCTACAGATCTAACTTTGAACAACAGATTTCATCAAGAAAATATGTCTTCTATACCTGTAGTTGTAGGAAGACGCCCCACAAAATTAAAATTTTGCAATTTGCAGAAAAACGGAGATATAAGTTAAATTCTAACCTGCAACTTCTTTATAATCATCCTTTGCTGTATTCGAGAAAAAAATAAAGAAAAAATTGGAGAAAGTTTTGAGTAAAAACCTAAAAATATCATTGAGGCATCATGTAAAGTACCCCCCCCAAAAAAAAAAAGTTCTTTCCCATACAAGGGGCTGCAACATCAGTCAAATACATCTTAAAGTATCAATTTTTGTGAAAATGCTACTAACGATTTATGCGCTAGTCTTATTCACGGATAGACGCTTGTTAATCGTAAACCAATTTTTCGGTACCATGGACCCACAAATCCGACTTTCTGAAGTCACATCGCATCAGAAGAAATAATTTACTCCAAATACGATCAAGATGCATCACTTTTCCGGAGCATGGGGCCAACAATGCTGGAAAAAATATCTGGATGCAATATCGACAATGCTGGATTTGCCTGGAAAAAATATCGATACAACTTCCTGCATTATTACAATATCCATACAGCGAAAGAATATGAGAAAGACAAAGCAAAGCAGGACACGGCGCATCTGTTCATTGTGGCGAGTCAGTTAAGATTTCTGGCGAGCTTCAAGCATCTCGTGAAGTACGCCCACACTTTGTCCTAAAGTTCATGGCCTGCAACAGTGTCTGATCAAGTGAATTTGTTGAACAATGGCGTTGGCGACTTTCAATTTTAAAGTAACGATGGAGTAGCGCCGGTTGCATAAATCTACGGCGGTCTAGGCGCGTTCTCTGGGCACGGCCCAGCTATATTAGTTGTTTCAAGCGAGAACCGGAAGCTCTCTCTCGTATTCTGAGAGTCCACGGCAGAGGCTTCGAGAATTACTTTGGGCCGTATATCCCCATGAATGGTCGAAAGTTCGCGATACCTGTATGTACCAAATTGTGTGGTGCTGTGTTCCAGATTGCAGGTATTGTGGGCCGTATTGGTTGACAGAAATTGCTTCAGGTTAGAACGATAGGAAAGATAAAGTGTTCATGAACTTAATGGTTGTATGAGGGTTTTAGTGTAGCATGATGAGGAGGGAAAATACTTCCAAAACGTTGCGGAACCAAATGTATAATAAATGGTAGACTGAAATAAATCAGGGACGTAACAATTACACGTTGTCTTAAAACGTTGAAGCATTATACGTATAATAGGTGTAATCAATGAAAAGAGACTTGCAGGAATCACACGGATGGCATTTGCTTATTATTCGTACATTTTTCCCTGGAATGCAAAAGTCCGGGTATTGTAGCTTGTGAATCCTCATAATAGTATGCCGCATCTGAGGAAGGAATGTACTACATTCGCAAAATACATGCAAAGAGCTGCGTGAAGGCTGACTGAATTTTAAAGAATTTTGAATGCGTAACATAACGAACCTAATTAAGTATTTAATTAATTTATACATATATTTTGTTTGAGGTTTGACTGAATTGAAATTACCAGAAATTTTGTTACCTTAACCTAATCCAATTGCATATTATTCATTTTCAATAGCGCATGCGATAACCTGTTTGAAATGCAAAACTTCATTGAAACTATTTTCCTTCGTTTACCATTTAGTAGCGTGTGGCGCTTCCAGCGGGTATTTAAGTTTTATTTGTGCTTGGCAAGTTCATAATAATGGATTTTAAACATATTACAGTTGGCTCACTTGTCGATTTTTGTGCATTGAATTTTGAATGAAAAAGTATCGTTTAAAGTACATGTGTGTGTTTCATTAAAAAATTAGGTTTAATTATCGTTATCGGATGAATCAAGTCATCACGATTAATATAAACGCTGGAAAGAGAGTGCAGTATTTTCCAGCGTTTCACCAATGTTGTAGTAGGTGCATTGAAACCGTCAAAAACACGTTTTTTAACACCTATTTCAGAATATTTTAGTGGTAACCGATTAAAAATTGTGCCAGTCAATTTACCTTGTTGAGATGAATCGGATAAGTTGTAGTTCACCTTTGTTGGTACCATAAATCACGACAAATGGGGAGACTTGCGACTTTTGCCGGATCGCTCATCTCTTTCTCATTAATCTTTTATACAATATTCTCTACAAAATTTTGAGATTATGTATTTTTTACGTTATTCCACATTGCTTTGGTTTTGTTATTAGCGTTTGAAGTATACCAATCATTTCTGTATTTTTTATGTAAGAAATGGTTCTACATTGAGCTAGTGTAATAACAACTCAATTTAATCCCTAACAATAAAGCTTAAAACTTCTTATAGATGTCGCTGTCGCCACGTATTTGAATGCAAAACAACTTTTTTATATCGAAGGAACTAGGTGTAAATACACTTGAACTGACGAATTACGTGAGCCGAATGGAAACTTTTCATCTTATAGTGAAACATAACACTATGCTAACTATATGGATAACGAAATGGTTTACAGGATAAAACGTAAACAGGTTTTCGTGGAACAAATAAAGCATATTGTGCATGAAAATCGCTTGTCAGATGGAAAGTTTTGCGTTTAAATTCCTTTTGAAATTGGATGACAGAAAGTAGATTTCCCTGCGGTATTTCCACTTCCCTTCAAGTTCGTATTTTAATATTTTAGTTTCTTTCTTTTAGCTTGTGCCTCACATCATAATTCCATTCGAATACTTTAATACACTGTGTATGGAAATAATAAAGTTTTTGTAATATAGATAAGTAAAGAGATATCTGGTTCAATCCCGATGTTCAGTCCCAAAAAGTTTTTAAACTTTTTTAATGTTAAATAAATAAATAAATAAATAGATAGATAAATAAATAAATAAATAAATAAATAAATAAATAAATAAATAAATAAATAAATAAATAAATAAATAAATAAATAAATAAATAAATAAATAAATAAATAAATAAATAAATAAATAAATAAATAAATAAATAAATAAATAAATAAATAAATAAATAAATAAATAAATAAATAAATAAATAAATAAATAAATAAATAAATAAATAAAATAAATAAATAAATAAATAAATAAATAAATAAATAAATAAATAAATAAATAAATAAATAAATAAATAAATAAATAAATAAATAAATAAATAAATAAATAAATAAATAAATAAATAAAATGTAATGTGATCTCAAATCTGCTTCTTATATTACCTGCAATTGTTGCATCTGATTGGATTAGAAATCAGTTTTAGAATCCAATAATTCCGACTGAATGGATTCATTGCCTCCGCAAGTGGAGACTTCTGGTGACAAAATAATTTTTCGTGCTTAAAAATATGGACTTTACTCAATGGTGATCATATTTTATGAACTATAACTGCATTTCAATATATTGAAGTATATTCGTGTTATGAGAAACATAAAAGTGGTTATGTTCTCTTGAAAATTTGGAATCATATCACTTGCACCTTACAATGATACTCTCTATCCAGTCACAACTATATAATGATGTTTGCAGTGCTGGATTGTTTAAACTGATTTCGGATTCTCTGATCTAGTTTTCCGTCTCGGTTTGTGCGAGTGCTATAGTATCCTATCTCTTCAGAATTATTTCGGTTTAGAAAACGAGGTGCTTGAATGGTAGATTGCGGAATGGTTTGCAAATAGTGATAAGTGATTATGGAAATGAAGCAAATGATGAGAAATAACCTGGAGACCCCCGTCCAAACCTGATGCAAGCACATTTCGCCCGCCACAAAGTTGACTAGTGTTCGTACCGCTGCTCGCAGAAATGAGCTGCTAGTGGTCGCATCATTACGTTAGGAATTTCTCTATTGTCCACACTCACCTGTTTATTATAGTTTTAAAGCAGAACATTTGGGGGAAATGATTGCAGACTTTGCAATGCAGAAATTGCGTTTGAACGTCAATGAAATATCAGATATATAATTCAAATCTAAAACACTAAATGAAATTATACAGTCTTATAAATGGAATATTATACAGACTTACAAATAGTAACAAGAATGAAAATAAAACATTATAAATGAAATCTTCTCAAACAGAATTTCTTCTCACGAAATTCGAGTACTGTAAATACGCAATGATTAAAAGTTTTCAATGTTAATTTGGAATCTTGTAGAATATGATTTGTAAATGAATTGAATGAAAGTATTAGATGAACCGCTTTTGCGTTACGAAAATTAGCACATCACATAAATTTCACTCAGTTTGATATGCAAAATAAACATTTATTCAAAACAATTTAATCCATACAATAATTATTGTCACGATATTTATAGTAATCTCTCGTTAACACGAATTCCGTGGGATTGAAATAATAGGTAATCGTATCGTATACATACATACATACATTACTTGCATGTATTACCTCGTATTACTTTGGCAGGAACAGAATTAAAGATTTTTATTTTTAGAAGTAACTATGCATCTGTAAAATTATATTGCGAGATATTTTGTTTCAAACGAATCACTCTGGGTAGCTCAGAATGTTATGAAGATTGTTTTCCTCCTAACAATATGTATTGTTTAATATATCTCATTTTTATGAGCGTGTTTTAAAACATATTTCGAAACCCTCAGAAAACGAAAAACGTATTGTCCTCCCGAATACGTAAAATCAAACGTGCGAATTTCCACATGTAAGATTACCTTTAAATTGCAACGCATCATGGACTACGATGAACCTTAATTAACTACGACCTTACGTTCTTTCAAAACAAAATATTTTGAAAACAAAATATGTCTCACGAATGAGAGAAAAACCGACACACGAATAAAATAATAGTAAAGTTTATCTTTTAAATAAACTAGTTCAAAGCCACATGAGATGTTTTTTTCATGGTACTTCGAATATTTATGCTGTATTTCTGTCTGTAGCAAATAATTTAAACATCTTTTGTGTCATTCATCACATCTCCGTTTCCTTGATCCGTAGAGCAATAATGCTCAGTGGTCTCCTGCTTTGTTTCTCAATATTAAAATAAATATTCTTTTTATCTCTCTCAAATAATAATTTATACACTGAAGAACAGCTTATGATATATAAAAAATTACATAAAAATCGCTTGCGATTTCGTTCTTTCCATTAAACACCTGGTACGGAGTGTTCAGAAATTGTTTCGTGCGGTCTCGCTCTATTTGTATCAACTTTTCGCAGGAGTCCGTACAAACAAGGATCTGCGTGTGCGTGTGCGTGCGCATATTGCGATTACGCGTTTTGCGTGCGTACGCCTGGATGTGGATGTTCGCCTGCGCTAGCATCCGCCCGAATGTGTGTACACGAGTGCGTTCATACACGCACAGTCACTCTCAAACACGCAAGCATGCGCAAAAAACACGCACACAACGGTTTTTTGTTTGGTTGGTTAGTAATTCCGGGCGCGTCAACAGCTTAGGTCATTATTCCCGTAAGTGAAGTGCATGCTTTTCCTCGGGAGATGGCGGTGAGCTCCTCCCACTGGATGGCGAGATCCAGCGCCGACCTATCGTCGGCTAGCGGGGTTTCCCCCAACCAGGACTCTTCCACCAGCGGGGCAGCGCCCCAGCCGGGACAAGCTTTAAGCTCCCGACCGGTCTCCCGGAATATATGGTAGTGTAGTGCGTGTTAGTGTAAGTGTGTGTATGTGTGTAAGGGGAGAGGATAGGGCAACGAACAGGAAGGAAAGATCGCACGCGGTCCGTGACCTGTTTGTTGGGGTACTGCTCCGGTATTCGCCTGCTCTTGATCGGGGAAATCACGGAAACTACCGATCAGAGCAGCCCGGCCGCTAGAATTCTTCTCTAGACAGCGACTGAAATCGACCTAGCTGAAAAGCTAGTGTCGAAAATCCTGCCGCCGTCAGGACTCGAACCTAGGACCTCCCGGTCATCAGTCGATGAACTGAGCCACCGCTCCCGGTCGAACAATCACATAATGTGTGCGTATTTGGTCGCGTTCACGCATGATATTTCTTGTTACATGCTACACGTTTGATTTTCAAATTTGTTTACAAAAAACAACCGTAGATGTGGCTCAGGACAACAAGTGTCACTGCAGTGCCTCTGACCCGGAGATCCTATGGTTCGAATTCCGACTGTGGCAGGATTTTCGGCACTAGCTACATAACTAGGTCGAATTCAGTAGCTGCTGTCTGGAAGAGAATTCTAATGGCCGGCTGCTTTGATTTGCAGTTTTCCGTGGTTTCTCCAATCAACGCCTGGCGAATGTCAGAGCAGTACCCTAATAAACGGGTCACGAGCCGCACGATATTTTTCCTTCCACTTCTTTATCCTGACCTCACCCCTTACTTGCATACACTTACACGTGCACTGAATTACTACAAATGTCGGGAGATCAGTTCGGAACTTAGAGCTTGTCCCGACTGAGGCGGTGCCCCGCTGGTGGGGGATACCTGGTTGTGGATTTCATTTGAGTGTTTAGGGATTCGGGGTGCGTCAACGGCTAACGTTATTAGACCCGTAAGTACAGTGCATGTTTCCCCTCGGGATATGGCGGTGATATTCTCTGAATGAATGGTGAGATCCGGCGCAAACTTATATGTCGGCGAGCTCGGTTTTCCTCAACCCGGTATCTCCCCCTCCACCAAGGCAAATAAGTGGCATGAAGCTCCCGACCATTTTCCCGGAATTTGAGATAGTATAATGCATGTAAGAGTAAGTGTGTGTAAGTAACGGGTAAGGATAGGACAAGGAAAGGAATGATCGAGCGCTGTCCATGGCCCATTTGTTAGGGCACTGCTCCGACATTCACATGATATTAATCGGAGAAACCAGGGAAAATTACCTATAAGAGCTGCCGGCCGATTAAAATCTCGTCCAGGCAGCGACTGAATTCGACCTTGCTCTAAAGCTAGTGTCGAAACTCCTGCCATCTTCGTGACTCGATCCTAGGATCTCCAGGTCAGACGCACTGGATTGACATCTGTTGATGCCCTGAGCAACCTCTTCTGACCTTGGTTGTGGGAAAAACCCGCAATCCGGCATGTATGTCGGCGCCGAATCTAGGCATCCAGCGGGGAAGATGACCACTACATTCTCCCCCGGATAAAACATGCACGGTACTTACGGGACTAATGATCTTAGCAGTTGACGCTCCTAGAATAACTAATCAATCAATCACTTGGAATAAAATGTGCATAGGTATATTCATCCCATGATTCTAATGTATAGTTCTTGCTTGTAGTATTTTAGCCTGTAAATCAAACTTCTTGGTTGAACCAGTGGTTGAACCTGGCTGCCCCTGGCACCCTTGGAGCAAAGTGGAACAAACCTAATTAGATAAACTCTCACCATCGTACCAACACGCATCTCGACTAAATACTGGTTTAGAACTGAAAAGTTTCAAATCTAAAACAGTATGTACTTTCTCGGTCGTATTTTCACGCCAAATTTCACGAAAAGAACTAAAATATGTGAAACATTTACATGAACGTATTTCAAAATCTACCTTCAAGATACAGATTTCATTGAGAGAAAAGATCTCTATCTTAAATATTTTAGTTGTAGGTTGACTGCGAAAAAATTTTCAGGGAACGTGAGACTTTCACCATTCTCGTAAACGTCCGTCACACTATCAAACAAATTTAAAACAAAATGGATGGAGCCATTTTTTTAAATCTTAAAAATGGCCAAGAGGCTTCATGTAATATATCCCCCAAAATTACAATATCGCTTTCCAATTCTAGCAGCCGCGACATCAGACAAATCGTTTATCAATTTTGCACAAATTCGCCTGAATGGTTTAACCGCTACCGTTGTTCACAGACAGACGAGCAGGCAGACAGGCATAGACACAGGCAGAGAGACGCGCAGCTAGACAGACACGCAGATAGACAGACACGCAGATAGACAGACACGCAGATAGACAGACACGCAGATAGACAGACACGCAGACAGACATACACGCAGACAGACAGACTCGCAGACAGACAGACACGCAGACAGACAGACACGCAGACAGACAGACACGCAGACAGACAGACACGCAGACAGACAGACACGCAGACAGACAGACACGCAGACAGACAGACACGCAGACAGACAGACACGCAGACAGACAGACACGCAGACAGACAGACACGCAGACAGACACGCCGGGAGACACGTAGGCAGAAGGGCAGACATGCAGACATGCAGACAGACACGCCAGGAGACACGTAGGCAGACATGCAGACAGACATGCAGACAGACAGACATGCAGACATGCAGACAGATATTCAAACTGACATGCAGACATGCAGACATGCAGACATGCAGACAGACATACAGACATGCAGACATGCAGACAGACATACAGACATGCAGACAGACAGACAGACAGGCAGAATCTGTCACTGATGTGCAGTACCCAAGGCAGATAGCACCTGTTGCATCTTACCGGATTTGGAGGTCTTTCCATGCAGATAGCACATTCTGCATCTAATGCCAAGTTTCGAATATCAAAAATAATGCTTTGTAGTACGTGTGCGCTCACGAGATTTCACCAGCGTCATAATTCTCTTGCTTGCGACCGTTCTACCTTAAAATGTAACTTTTGGAGAAAGTGTCAGTTAGAACCTTTTGCTGGTGACCCCTTGAACTTTCTGTCGATTCGGAAGCGAGAAAGTAAATATTGGTCACTATTACCAACTTCCAAAGGTAATAAATTGGTATCTGAATTAAGTATGTTACTCCAAACTGCATTATGGCACTGTCCTTTGTAAGATCTCCAAACCCGTGATAAGAGATTAAGTTTGAAATAAAATATTTTCCAGATAGTACCCCATCTCTTGAGCTATATCTGAACAATGCGTAATTTTTCCTCTTACTATTTTTATCCATCTCAAAATGAATGTGAACGGAAACGTCTGGTGAAGAGAATGAACGTCCAAGCCTCTTTTGTTAATAAAATTTCCAGGAATTCAAAAAATTCATTTTGCATATCCCTTTGTGGTGTGATATGACGGCACATATTTTCCGTTTTCATTTTGTTTTACGAAGACCTCGTAATAAACTGAAAGTGAACCAAGAATTAATTTAAATTTGAAAATTAATAAACTCCGATTGTTTGGGTCAGGAGGTTTTGTGCTTATATTGATATATTTAGAAGGATTTTGAAAGCAATAACTTATTAGGATGAATACGAGAGCCCATCACGCTATTTCGTCAAAATTGAAGGGTTTATTCTTATGGAAGAGATATTGTGTGCTTGCAAAGTAGATGTATACCCTGTGGCAGACATTTGTTTACCTGTTCTCCTCACCCCACTAAAATGGAGCTTGTCACTCCTCGTGAACCTTTCTCGCAGCAACCTCAAGCATTGCAAAGAGATGGCGAACTTTCTTACTTAGTGAACTACGTAGAGACTTTAAATTTGATTGTCTGTACCCGCTTTAACAGGGGACGGGAAGGACATAAGCTTAGCGTTAGTGTTAATTTTTATATCGAATGTTATATCGATATTATTATATCGAATTTTATATCGAAATTTTATTTTATTAAACATATCCTTCTAATTTTAACTAGGTGGAATTTTAGCTATCGCCGAAATGATCTGATAATTCTCATCCTTCAGTAAAAGGAAAATAAATATCTTTCGCACCCAAGAGCTACCATTTACATTGATTTGTGTGTGTGTGTGTGTGTGATATTTTTACAGGGTAATAAAAATCATGTAAATTACTTCCATCTTAGTTCGCAAATAACTATTCAATGAATTCACTATACGTTTCCTTTTCAATTGTTTATTTTCTTATTTAGGAATTAAAACATTTCACTTGCTTTCTTATGTGTTAAATACTACCATCTCATTATTTCCCAGAATTTCCATGTTCGTCGAAAGCTGCACCAATTGGTGCAAGTCAGGGCATCCCATCAATTTTCCTTTCATCATGACCTAAAATGTAAATGTGAACAAAGGTCTCGTTTTGCAATTTATAAAACAACAATCGTCATTTCTGAGGTATTATTTTCACGATTTTTTTAGAGATACTGTATCATAGGAAACCCTAATACGGCAATTTACATCGACATGGTAAAGTAATTTTTTAACGCCAACCAGAATAGCATTCTGTCTCAGAATTGAAGGGGAAAAATCCAAGATATAACTGAAGTATTAAAAACCATGTAATGGTTATATAAAGTTAGTGTTTAATCTACAAAATTTATAAATATGTCAAGAACACTGTCTGGAGATGACACTTGCTTGAGATATCAATAACACCTCAGAGAATGAAATTAATCAAGGTATGATCTTAAACTGTATACATACAGGTATGTCTGCCATTCTGTGAGAATCACACTGTAAAGAATAAACGCTGTGTAAAACAACAAGGTCGCTTCAACTGTAAATTGACATTCAAATCTAAATTGACTTGAATTTTTGTTGGAACTAATTAATTCAAATCAAGTATCCCCTTCGCATTATTTTCTTCTCTCTACATACATTTTATACATTTTTTGCCAGAATTGTAAAAAGATAATAGGGATGTAATTAACAGTTTGATCACAAATATTATATCAGGCAAATTTTTAGTGAAACAATGTTCAGAGATCTAGGCCGTACGGTGAGTGTCCCAGGACAGGCCATCTAAACTGAATCAATTTCCTTTGTGCGACTACGAATAGGGTATGAGGTTGTGGGACAGATAATAATAATAATAATAATAATAATAATAATAATAATAATAATAATAATAATAATAATAATAATAATAATAATAATAATAATAATAATAATAAATAATAATAATAATAATAAATAATAATAAAATTGTCTTTATTAGTGGCGAGACTCAGGCCATTAGGCCTGCTCTTCCGCCTAACCACATGAAATATTTACATTATTTCTTATACTATGAAGAAGATCGAGGAGGGCATATTTTACATTTATATCTGGGATGCAAAACTAGGGACCATCCCGGCATACGCCTTAAGCGATTGAGTAAACCCAGAAAACCTCAATCAGGATGGCGGCTGAAGGCCGAGGGAAATTGGCAATAATTGAAAAAATATAAGAATATATACATTAATTAGAAAAAACAATGGTAATACAAAGATAGTGAAATTAAATAACAAACCTATACAATAAGAATAAAAGTTGCGTAATGATAAGAAGTGACACAGAGGTTGCAACAGTGCGGTAACATAATCAGATTGAAAAACAAAGATTACAATATTTTTAGTTTCCATATCAGTTTCAATTGCATAAAATTATAATATAAACTGTCAAGCGGAATAAAATTTGAAGTTTACAGATATCACTGACAGAAGAAATACAATTAACACGACAATAAGTGAATAACAGATAAACATTACACAATTTATAATAATTAACAACAACCGTTGATTTCTTGGTAGTGAGAGTTCAAGTGACCGAGTCAAAACCGTTAAATAGAAATTAAATTAAAAATATAGTTTTTGTAAAAGGCCTTCAAAGTTAATGATTTCTCTCAAATCAATATACTCGTAGGTGTTTGTTTAGTTGCCAAATAATTACTTCACATTATATACGTGTTCAAATATTGTTAGTATTTAATATTACTTTGATTGTCATTTAATTTATCTCATTATCCAATAAAAGCGGACTTGAGCACCCTTTACTAAGAAATCAACAAAAATATAAAAGTGACGGTAAAAGAAAAAATAATTACTAATACATCTATATAAAATAACTTTAATCAATAACTTGAAATGATATCACATTGGAATCAGTACAGAGTAAGTTTGAGTTTTGTGAACAGTATGGAAAAAAATTTACAAGTGAAACTTATACGCCTTGGATAATAATAGAGCTTTTAATTGCTTCTTAAAAGAATTGGCAGAAAGACTGTGTTTGACGTTCTTTGGGAGGCTGTTCCAAGCTCTCGTTACTTTTACGGTAAATGACTTGTTATAATAATTAGAATTATGTTTAGGTATTTGTAATAATAATGACTTGTCGAGTCTAGCGGATACAAGAGGCCTGAAACGATTTGTTAAATGCGGGGGATGTTTTGTTTTTAGTAATTTGAATAGAAAGGAAAGACAATGCAGCATCCGCCTGTCGCTTAACCGCAAGATTTTATTACTTTCAAAAATATTCGATATGTGGTCGTATTTTTTTAAACTGTAAATAAAACGAATACACGCGTTTTGAGCTCTTTGTAACCGTGTGGCAAGTGCTGAACTTAAATCGGTGTACACAACGTCACAATAGTCGAAGTGCGGAAAGACAAGGGATTCTATTGCAATTTTTTTTTATATTGACTGGTAAAAACTTGCCAACAATCCTAAGAGAACTAATTCGTGAATAGACTAACTTTGTAACTTTATTTACATGAGAATCCCACTGGAGGTTATTATTAAGAATTATTCCTAAGTTTTTGACTTCGGAACAATAAGGTATGATGGTATGATCTAGAATAACGCTTTCTGTGCATAGATTATCAGCTCGTGATTGAACGTTTTTCGAACAAATTACCATAGTCTGTGATTTAGAAGGATTTAAGGAAAGGCCGTTTAGTTTAGTCCACTGAAGCAAGGTTTCCAAGTCCTTATTGGTATTATCCACTAATTGTTTCAGTGCAGAGGGTCTTCCGCTGGTATAAATTTGTAAATCATCAGCGTACATATGATGTTTACAGAAACTGAAGGAATTGGGCAAGTCATTAACGTATATTAGGAAAAACAATGGCCCGAGGATGGATCCATGGGGGACACCCTTTATCATAGTTTCGGTAAATGAGGAATCCTCCCCGACACTAACAAATTGCTGACGGTTCTTTAGGTAATCTTCTATCCACCGCGTCGTGGCTAATGAAAATTTTTAGTTTCTGCATTTAGCGAGTAGGAGGTCATGATCGACAGAATCAAAGGCTTTGCTGAAATCTAGTAGCGTTAATACTGTAATTTTCCCATCATCCAGGGCTTTTCTCAAATCTTCGATAACTTCAAGTAATGCAGTTTGCGTACTTCTACCTGGCATGAAACCTAACTGGTACGGATTTAATAATCCATACTCTGTTAAGTGTTATTAGATTTGCTTATGAACAACTTTTTCGAGGACTTTTGATAGTGTCGGCAGAATACTTATAGGATGGAAATCGTTAGGACAGGAAAGGCTTTGGGACTTCGGAAGAGGACGAACTTTCGCTAATTTCCATGCTTGTGGGAAAGAAGACGTTGTTAGTGAGTAATTAATAATGTGGGTAATAACTGGAAGAGCTACATCTGCAATAATGTTCCACTGTCTAGCATTAATTCCGTCAGAACCGTTTGCGTTTGATTTTAAACTTCTCAAAACTTTACGAACCTCTGTATTGTCAACACATTTAAAGTACAGTTGGTCTCTGAGTTCATCTGTATTAATGTTCGTGTACTCTGATAACGCTTTTGTTTTAAGCACTGGGTCAAATGAAGGAGCCGCATTTAAGAAATGCTTGTTCAATTTGTCCAAGGGTATGTCTATGACTGAAGTTGTTGATCTGTCCTTGCCCACCCCAAGATTTCTAAGACTGTTCCTGATTTGTTTTGAATCAGTTTGTGCTTTAAACGTTGTAGTATCGCAATTTAGCATTTCGTATTTTTTGGTTAACTGTATTACGCAATTTTGTGTATTCAAGTTTGAGAATAGTCGTTTTTTCTCGTCGGTAACTTTTCTGAACTAAGTCACGACGCTTCATGCAGGCCCGAATTTCATCATTTAACCATGGTGCTGGGGGACGCGTAACTCGAGAAGTTTTTAGCGGAGCATGTTTAGCGAATAGGTCACTTACAATAGATAGAAAGATAGAAGACAGAAAACAGAAAGAAACAGTTGCTCTTCTCTAATGATATTTTCCACGCCTCCATCGCTAATTTTCAAGTTCTTGATAATTTTATCTACAGTAAAAGGACAGTGTCCATTATTAAGATCCCGGGCGTTCACGACGCTGTCGAGAATGCACATAGTTCTTTGAGGTTGAACATAATTTGGTTTTCCACAACTTCTCTTCCTGCACGAAACTCTTTATGCGAAAATGTTTCTTGCATCTTGGAATCTCGAAGAGTGTTAATTCTTACGTAGTATGAGTGAAGTTTCAGGCTTATCGGAAAAATTTCATCATGAAACATTGAACAATAGAAAACTACACCTCCCACTCAGTTATTGTCTAAATGGAAGTGGGGATTGGATGTCAAGATGAAGGATTTTTCTATACCCCAGTTATACGCTTCTAAAAACTACTTTTCCTATTAACCCATCTTTCTGCCCACAAGAGACAAAATAGGTTTATTTTGAATTTCACCTTGTGTTATTCCCATAGACGATGAGCGCACAAACATTTAATGCTCGTTTTATTTTCCTGCTTCTGTACTTTAAACTTAATATAACTAATCTATGCACGTTGATTCTTTTTTTAAATAATAAATCCCTTATATTCATTAACCTCCTAAAGAATATTAACCGAATAGACGTTATTTCTCTTGCGTTTAAAGTATTCATGAGTTACATTCCTAAGAATTGGGTGCGAAGGATAGTTGGCACCACGGTTAAATATCTTGAAAAACCTATGTGGTTTTACTCTCCTGATACGTGGTAATGAAATGAAGAGATGGCAAAAACTCTATTGAAACAGGTTTTAATTGGTCATTACTGTTGGGTTTGGTTGACTAAATATGATTATATGTAGTTTTCGTCCAATTTCCTATCTATGTGGCAGAGAATCTTGAGACAAACCCTTAACTAGCTTCAGATAATTCAAAGTAGTTTTAATATTTTACGTACATCCATTTACAATGGTGAGAATTAAACTTACTCCAACAGTGGCAAAATTCCAGAGCCCGAGAGAACTCCGCCAATAAATAAGAATAAGTTGTATTGTGTCTGTTGATGTGGAAGAACGACTCTAAACCTACGCGCGTGCCTTTGTTTGTGTAGTTAACGTTACACTTTTACAGACAAAGATGAAAGAGGCGTATGACAGACGTGAATCTTGATTTGGATGATGTTGGCATTTATTTGCATAGTCGTGTGAAAATGCATAGTGAAGTTTTTTGTTTATTTATCTTGGAAGTCGTAAAAAAATAATTTTAGAGGGAGAGAGCTAGGAGTCCAGACCATTTCAGCATTTGATCAATAGATAACGGAAAACTGGACGAAAAATCGACACGAAGTTGGAGTCATACATCCAGGCAGAAGAAATTCAAAAATCTTTGTTAAAGCTAAAAAATATCGCATTTTGTACAGTGTGCCGAAGTACTCGGGTTTAACGCACAATGGCAAGGTCGCAACGGTTCTGAGCGTAGCCGCTTGTCACAACGAGAATGCACCATTGTCTGTCTCCTCGTAAGGCGCGTACTATGATTTGTTTGCAACGCCGTAACCCATCCATAACCATCTCGTTACTAGAGCATAAATTTTCACTGGGCCTGGGTAACATTCCGCGGTATGTCATCAACCTAACAGCGTATTCAATTGAAGATACCAAGTAAAACGCTTCTTGGCTATGAAATTAAAGTTTGATTTAAAATAACCCTAGAATTTTCCACGCTAGCTGGAAGTTAAAATTCGTCAAGAAAATATATTTCTGTAATTGTCAATATTTTGCTCAGTATTGCAGTGCGAAGCGTCAAGGTTATTTGGCTTATTCGCATACACTAACTCAATTCCTGTCTATTTAGTGTGGTTATCTACATTGTCAAACGCCCACCGTCTCAGTTCAGCTCAGAGCTAACATAGCTGCTGTCTCTGCAGTCCTTGCTGTGTCTGCAGAGTTGAAATCTCGACCCAGGTGCATTTTTGACTCGAACTCTATAATTAGGTCGGATTCAGTCGCTGTCTGTAGGAGAATTGTTGCGACCGGTTGCTCTGATTGGTAGTTTTCCGCGGTTTCTCTACTCTGTGCCCGGAGAATACCGGAGACGTATCCTAAGAAATGGGCCATGGCCGCGCGCTATCTTTCCTTCCTCACCCTTGTCCTATTCTCCCTTACATACACACAAACATACATTTATATTCAACACACTACCATACATGATGGGAGAGCAACCATGTTGGTCGAACTTTTGCAGCTGGGTCGGTTCTCTGCTGGGTGAGATTCATGGGAGGGAATCCCTTACGGGCCGAAATGTAGGTCGGCGCTGGATGTTACCATCTATCGGGAGAGGAACACCGCCAGCTCCAGACATAATACATTCGCTACCGTAACGAAACTACTAACAATAACAGTTGACGTGCTCGGGAACATCAATCAATCGAAGGTGTCTAACATGTAACAGTTTACAAAGACACTGAACGTGTGTAATTGTGGATTCTGAATAACTATCTGCCGAACAACTACTGACATCAATGTACACTCCTACATAATACAAATCAATTTTAACAAGAAATCCCAAAATGATCAATTCTTCAAAACGCAGTGGCACATACTTGGCGGGAGCGACGTATGCTTAAGTTATGACGTATCTCAACTGATCCAAGTCCATCAATACTGTGAAATATTTGGTAAAACATAGAACCCAGATTTCACTAGTGCGGTAATTATATAGCTAAGTGAAGTTGGAATATAAGAAAAAAGATAATAAAACCCAGCTTTAACATACGTCACGCTAGGCAGACTGGTTGAATTATCCGATTCTAGCTGCTAAGGTCCACCCAATAATTCATTTTTACACAACATATTTAATGGAAATTTACATGTCCTAATGGGCAATGCAATTTTTCTTTCAAAGTTATATTTTATTCCTTTTGACTGCATATGTACACACATTGTTAGATAACATAACTCGTTAATTTATAATGTTAATTTTCCTTTCTGATATTGTTCCATTTCTGCTGCCGTAAATTATTGAAAAATTATGACATAATTTTATGACCGTCAATAAGCTCTTATACACTAATTAAGTGCACCCATTTCTTAAACAAAAAATATATTTTTAATATAGAACCTTTAAAGGCCGACCATCACCCACCTTCTCAGTCTATGGCATCTTTAAAGTGTTGTAGGTTCTTCAAAAATATCTTTATAATATGCTCAGTACATCCACTACCAACTAACAAAATAACTTCATTACCTCTAGACATTTCTGGACAAGCAAATGTATTATTAGCCCTATTCTTCTTCTTCTTTTTCTTCTTCTTCTTCTTCTTCTTCTTCTTATTATTATTATTATTATTATTATTATTATTATTATTATTATTAACACTATTTCTACGTTGGTGTCCACGATAAGCCACGAAACCTGTTAGACTAGTAATAATTTGTCCTTAATAGTCCTGACTTACCGCATTTGAAGGAAGATAGTTTACTGTATTGTGAAACGCTTTCCACTTCTTCAAATACATTAAATATTTCTGTTACTTCATGAATGTTACTTGTATCATCTTTCACCAAAAACTTCAATTAACCTACAAACTTCATTATAGTTAATATTTATAAAGTCAACAATTAATGTATTGAATGAGTCGTTAATATAGAAAATTAGTAATAGTTATATTTACTTTCTCGTACACGTAGGTATATACGGAGCAATATACGTAATATATAGAGATAATTACATAATGCTGCGGAAAATCCATTTCGAAATTTTAACGGAAATACTCGTTTTGAGTGCCAGTTGTCTCCGCGGAATTGAAGTTCTCGCTTAACATTCCTCTGGCTTAGAGCAGGGGTGTCCAACTTGCAAGGCCTCAAAGGCCACAACTAAAACCCTTAATGTGGTTGCGGGCCATATTTTCCTTACTAGGGCCATCCACACCTGGTTTCCCCGTATTGTTGATTTCTGGAGTTTCCCGGGCTGCTCTAAAACGTCCGTTAAATTGGAAGAGGTTGAAACCATGTGTAATATCAGGTCGTTCCATGCATTGCAGAGTGAAACATTTTGGGACGATTTTGAATCTCTAAATTTTACTGTAAAAATTCTTAAATTTAAATTTAAGCTATTTTTACATAAAGAGGATGTTAACCGGGCAGGGGGCGTGCAGTTGGCGCACTATCTTCTCTCCCGACATGGATGCATGGGCTTCCACTTTTGAGTAATAACCTTTCGCGGGCCACAATACATGGCACTCCGGGCCGCCAGTTGGACAGCCCTGGCTTAGATCGAGATCAAGACAGCAGACGAGAGGCATTTCGACATGCGACGTATTGTTATACACGACAGTTCTCGCATTCTTAATGCCGGCTGTTAGTACCCGGTTGCGATGTATTTTCAATCCCTGTTGTCTTATGGAGGTGAGGCTCTGGTTGCTTCAATTGGATGGATTGAGGGATTAATGGTACTTGTACTATTTATATTAAAATCTCACAAATAAAGATATATTTTATTGTCTCCTGTTACATCATCTAAATGCGTCGTGTGCAATACTGCCACCTTAGTATATCCATCATGAGGTGGATGTAGCCAAACTCACTCTCCCCTCTGCCCAAGCGTGTGCGGGTACTCCCCAAGGCCATCCTTCAACTTCCCCTCGCGCCTGGCAGAGCACCCATCAACCACCGTATCTCCGCTTCCGGGAGCAACCGCCCCCCTCCAGTCCACCAGTCCACCCCACAGACCTACCTCCCCCTCCCCCACAGCCTGTGCACCACCCGCGCCACTGCCACCCGCCCGCCGCCGCCCTTGGGGAATTTCTAAACTCACTTAAAATAATAATAATCGTCAGACGAACTTTAAATCCAGTTTCTCAGTCCCAAGGGGCTGACTGCGGTGAAGGTCCCCAGCCCCCTCCCACGACCTCCCCCGCCCACCCCCTCACTCCCGCCCCCGTTCCCTTCCGCCTCCTGCTTCTTTCTGTTTCAATTATTTTTACCGCGTTCTCATGGATCCAGGAATGCCAAGAATGAAGGAGTTTCTGCTACTCACTCTCGTCAGCGGCGTATCTCACTTCCCTCGCAAACTTTGCATTGCCTTCGGCTGGCAGCGGGTGGCGATAATCCTCGCAAATGCGGTGTAATGCCTCGGATGCTGGGAGTAATACCGTAACACGTCCTCTTTACCAGACCATTTCGCATTCGAGCCTTATACGCATTTCTGTTTGCAGTATTCCACTCACAAGAGTGCATCTGTATTTACACATTCTACTTTTCGATTTTCTTTTTTTTTCCTTCTCTTTTTTTCCATCGCATTTATTTTCCACCCTTCTCTCAATGTTTCTCATTCATTTTTTAATTATTTTTCTCTTGCTTTTTTTAGTCCTTTTCATGATCAATGTTTCTTCCCTTCTTTTCCCTTTTCTTCCTTGCTTTCTTTCATATATTTTCGACTTTGGCTCCGTTCTTTCTAAAAAAATATATTTTGTTGTAAAGACGTTCCTCAGGCTGCATATTCATCTTATCAATATTCACACTTTAAACATTTTCTCGCGCTATGCTTTACTTGTATTTCTTTCCATTCATTCATTAGTTGTACTCCATTTCCATTATGGATTTGTACTATTTTCCTCTAGTTATTTTCCATTGGTCCTGTCAAGCATAGGCAAAATTGACGCTATCATGTGTGAGGGAAGAGGGCATTAAAGACAATGTGTACTATGCAAGATTTTTATTACTGTGTATGAACAGAAGTATGTCGTAGTGATTAACCCAGGTTTCGTGGAAGCAATTTTTTCAGGAAATAGTGGATCAAATAACTCTACGAGTGATTTATGAAGATTACTAAGGACGTTATGAGGTAACGACTAAGCAACTGTCTCTGCTGCTTATTTCTCCAATATTACTGTTATGTTGAACAGCAATGAGATGAGTGAACATAGTATACATAAATGATGTGATGTGTATCCTCACGTACACCTCATAAAACAATATAAGTAGTTAAAATTAGCATTATAATTTACCAAATCTTAATCTCATATGATCCTCCGCAATTACGGCAAGTCAATTGAACATTATTTCATCAAACACTTAATTTCCTTTTGTAAATTCTATAAGCCTTCCTCACATCTCTAATATAATTCGACGCAAATCATAATAGCGAATATCAATAGTGTTTTAAATAACCTGATTTAAACTCATATTTCAAGCTGAACTACTCATTGTTTCCATTCTTCGTGTTGGTTCTTTAGTTCTGGTTCTTTCTGGGCACGTGCGTATCTACGTTAGTAGAACTTGATGTGACGCGAGAATGTTTCGTTCAGAAATCTTTGTTAAAATGGTTCTTTCTACGTACTTCGTAAGAAGAGAAATCGTGCATTGAAAATCGGCAATTTTTCGACGGAAAAACTCCTACTGCCGGGCCGTGCTGACGAAAAAGTGGATAACTCTTGTTCTTATATATAATAAATTATTTTCTTCTTCACGTTGTGTAGTAAGAATCCATGTTTTATGAGTCCTTGAAAATTGATAGACGGTCAAACGCCTATCTGTGGTCAAGCTGTGTCTGGGTTGGAAAAAATTAGTAGTTTTTGCGTAGTTTTACATGAAATGCAGGCGATTTTTAAATAACTTTTCTCTGTAAAGAGACTTCAAATTTTGGTTTATATATTCCACGTACGGAGGCTTAAAAATTGCCTCAGGATTCATTTTCGTTGATATCTGATTTATTTTAAATACAAAATTTAAGCATACTACCATAAAATAGCCAATGGCTATAGGAGCACAGCTAATTTCTTATAACTTCAACTAATTACCAAGTACCAAACATTGCAGAACATGGAAAATTTTAATAAAGAAAAACACTAAACAGTTTCTTACCATTTTATGCAGCTTGACTCTGTCACAAGAATGAAATCATGGCATAGATATCAGCAAATACTGATGAATCGTCAGTTGCCGGTAATCCCCTTCTTTTCTGTCGTGCTGCGTGTTTAATGGAAATAGTAACTCTAAACCAGCATATCGACCCAGATCAATAATTGATATCATTGCAGTGCCTCTTCCCGGAAGGTCCTAGGATTTGAGTACCAACAATGGCAGGATTTTCGACACTAGCTAGATAGTTAGGTCGAATTCCGTCGCTGTCTGGAGGAGAGTTCTAGCTTCCGGCTTCTTTGATCGGTAGTTTTCCGTTGTCTCTCCGATTAATACTAAGCTAATACCGGAGTAGTGCCATAACAAGCGGGCCACGGACAGCGCACTATCTTTCCTTCCTCTTGCTTGTTCTCACCTCAGCCCTTACTCATAAACATTTTCACTTACACGTACTACACTACTAAACATGTTAGGAGACCAGTCGGGAGCTAGTCTTTGAAGTAAAACATTGTCACATTTTAAATAAAAATCGTATAATGAATATATAAAAGTTTTGCGGCTCTAACATCAACTAATCTTAACATGTGAAATGTTCACGAAGAAAGAAAATATCACGGAAATGTGATGAATTGCACTCTCACTGTGTGGATATTATTTGTTGTTGAAAAATCACGCGTAAACTAGCTCTGCGCAAATGCAACTTGCGTCATACGGGCTTCGTGAACGTATTTCTTGACATCGATTGGGCATAACTCGCAAATTGTGCGTCCTAAGGCATTAACACCTGGCTTTTGAGAAGAAAGGCATCGGGATTATTTTCTTCGTTCTGTAACCTATTAAATGAGAGACTGGCAGAGTTAGATCGGATCCAGCATTCCGATTGACCGGATAGGAAGTAGGGTTCGAATCCCAATGGTGGAGCTTCGACACTAGCTCTATTGCTAGATCGAATTCAGCCGCTGTCTGGAGGGGAATACTAGGGTCGAGCTGCTCTGATCGGTAGTTTTCCGTTAATTCGTCGATCAGTACCACGCATATGTCGAGGCAGTATTCTAACAAACGGGCCACGGATTGCGCGATCCGACCGTTCTTTTACTGTCTCGCTACTGCTTACGAACTAGAGATAATTGTATGTAATACTGCGCGAAAAAGGCGAATAACTCTTATTACAATCTGTTTCATAATCTAGAACGCTAAATTTGTTTTGAGTTGTGACTGCATGTGGTGTTGTGTCTTGTGTGCAGTCACAGGTGCACGGTTGGAAGATTCGCAATGTTGCCGAGTTACACCCAACCGTCTGTGTAGAGAACGACCTCTTCCAAGCTTTAGATATATTGACCTAAATTATTGTTTATGTATGTCAAGGCATTCAGAAGGTTGCTTTTGAGGGTCTGGAGAGTAAAAAGTGTAGATAGCTTAATATTTTTAAAGTGTAAGATTGATGTGTATTTGATAAATTAAAAATTATGATTCAATACAAGAATGAGAAGTTATGCGATCAAAAAAATCGATTGAAAGCTAGGACTTACGAAATTTGGTAATGTGGTTGTGTAGATTGTCGTCCACTTAAGCTGCCACTATTTAATAGAAACAGTAAACTATACTTTGCCGTAAATAGAAAAAAATATATTAAATTTGTCTTTAAAATATATAATAACATTTGAAACACAAATTCAAAACTATTCGGGACACTGTTCTCGGAACGATCAAAACAACGGAATCGTCACTGGTCTCAGAAATAGAATAAATCTTTCAGTTATTGAATTAGCACTGTGATAGAAAATCGAAAATCAACTGAATTATTTTTAGGTTTTTACACTTACTTCCAACTCGTAATTTCTAAAGTTCTTTAAGATTTTCAGTAACCATTTAAAATTCGTAATCGGTTGGTTTGTCTTGGTTATAGCATAAAAACCGGTTGAAATTATATTTTCAGCTAACCTGCAACAAGTAAAGAAAGCACTTAAACACTTCAAGTACAGTCACATCACTAAAAATTGTAGAGGAGTCACAAAAATGCACGAGTACAACCAGATACGTACGTCTCTTAAGATGGCGTCAACCAGCCCCATCTGATGTACAATTCACGATGTATGTCCCAACATTTACCATCTGATGACGACAGAAAATATATAAATGTCTGTAAACATTTAATTATTACTCAGAAACACTATTTTCTTTCCAAAAAATAGTGTTCACAGTCCTCGGGGAGCTCTCTACCGTGCATGTAACAACTGTTATATGGGAGTCGGCGGACAGTTTCTTCACATAAGGGCGGTCACTCCAGACCGATCTCCGTTTTCTCGTCTGTTCTGAAGACAGAGTCTTGACGCTAGAGTGACCACTACCAGGATCCACGATAGGTAGCACGTAAAGTATCAAGAGAAGCGTCATAATATTCCGTGCAATCCGAGAAAAATTAAATTCCATTTCCCGTAAGGTTTAAATATGAATCCCGCGAAGGCGTAATTGGCTGGGGATGTCTGCTTCTTGCGAAACTTTTTTAGGTGTTTACACGGAAACATAATTTCACAAATTGTGTAATTCCTAATCTAGCGTGTCTAATTTTAAAATATATCCTGATGGTGTTTGTAGTTATCATAACTTGTGGTTTCAATTTGGTGCAGGCAAGTCATGTCACCTGTATATAAAAATAGGAAACTTTGTTTCAAATGTCACGTTTCCAACTTCATTAGTTTTGTCTCTGCGTTAGTATGTCAGCCTGTCAATCAGTTACCGCCACTTATAGATGTAGTACACATTATTTCATCCGTGCGGTCCTTTCGAATCCTTCCTTAAACTGCTGTCTGACACATGGCGAAGCTACATTCATGGGCTTGGAGACCCTGTCTGCCCCGGCCGGCAGTGGAGGCGGGGTGACCCCATTCTCGCGGCTACATGTGTGTTCGACGTCGGCGAGCAACGGCGTTGCCGACCGGATCAAGTGTCGCGTTACGAACTCACAAAGGTCTCCGGCGCTGCTTTACGGACACGTATTTTTCTCCAAGCTACGTTTACAGCGATGTAAAGCCATTAATGTCGCGGGACGCTAACAACTTATTGCTTCTTTGCGGGCGTGATTTTGTTTTGAGATGCTGGACTCCACCGTAAAGACAACAGATATACTTTGAAGTTTTATGTGTGTAAAATTTTACGAAACTTTAGGTTAAGATGATTATTATTTTTAAAATAATTGAAAATATGTTTTACAGCTTATGTCTTATTAATGACCTTTACATTAATGAAATTTGAGATTAAAGTCGTATACGATTTTTATTACTTTCAATATGTGTTACAACTGTCAATAAATTGGCAGCTATTAAAGAATATTTATGTCAATAAACTGGTTAGAAAAAAACATGGGAACGCTTAGACAATATTTAAATGTTGTAAACAATTTTCATGTTGTTTTCTTTACTTTTTCATTGTTGTTACATGCAAGGATAAAATAATTTCCTAATCTGCAGTTCATTAAATGTCAATTATGTTGTGCTATAGACATTCCTGAAATACTGAAGTAGTTAATATTAGAAATTATTAATTTTAATATAAACTTAATTTCTTTAGTTAACCAAAGTTTTGATTAACAACTGATATTTCAGTCCTTTCGTAAAGATTACATTTCTTGTCAGTATCAATTTAATTCCAAAATAAATTAGGATATCTATTGTTATAACAATAATGCGACATTGTTAACTTAATTTTATTTTACGGGAAATAGCATGAATTCGTGCGTTAGAGAAAGCCATTTTGTTTTGATTCAGGATGTATTCTTATTGAACTCAACCCAATTCATTTACCTGTCTAATGCACTGCATTAAAACTTGGTAATCAGGCTCTTTGTGCTTACTAATGCATTGCATTGTAGCATCTCCTTTATCACTGATGCCTTTGTCTGTTGAAAATGAGTTAGTAACTGCACGTGACACACCTCAGGCTACATTTCTCGTCGTTGATACCATAAAATTTGATAATCCCGACCAATCTGATAGGCATGTCATTCACAGTTCACGATCTTGTAGGGAGAGAAAGTTTTGTGAATGAAGTTTTAATTAACCAATAAAAACATTCTTAAAAGTACCCATTTATTCAAAACATGTAACGAATCACTCCCTTCTCACAATCAACGCAGATCACTTAAATTGAAAATGTATATCTTCACCATTATTGGACTTCTGATTATAAAACAGTTACGCTTGTTGCCGTACGTTAATTGAAGAGCTGGATTCCATTATTTTCATTTTGAAGCTTCAGAGAGTAGAGAGATAAATACATTTTATCTAATATAAATACATTCCAAACTGTACATACTTGCAAAGTTTTTGAGTCAAAAACTATTTTTTCCAAATCGTTTCATGTATTGAAACGTATAAAAGCGCTTCTCCACAATAAAATAATTTTGTCCGTTTTCGAAATCAACTCTTTAATTTTTACGACCACATTGAAATATTGGTAACAAATCAGACCCGAAACTACTTTGGTATGTTTTCTTTTTTGGTCTTATTTCCCACCTGTGCATTTTCTTCTACAATTATGATAAAGAAGCACACGCTTCATTCAGCATACAGGCACAAGATGCTTCAAAAGGCACCTTCCATAATGGTGCATTAGTGGAGTGTCTCTCAACCCTTGTCCTGGGGTGTACCGACATCAGCTGTTGCCTCTAGTGCCATCACAGCCGCTTACACTCCCACGCTCATCTTCCCTGTCCCAATTTGCCACACGGCTCTCCCAGTCACCATGCCTCCCGCAGACAGCGCCGCGCATTTGCCACCGTTATTCTCCTCTCTCCCCCAGTTCTGCACACTGCGTCCCGCCACTGTTGCTGTAACGCAATTTTATTTACAGACGGATCGTTCCATGTACATAAATATTTCCATGTCATTGATACAGGACAATTTTCTTTCAATGTAGTTAAAATCAAATAATCCGTATTTGTGGCATATAACAGTATCAAATCGAGTCTCGTAGAAGTATCACACATCTCAACTCAATCGGCCTCTGTAAGTTTATTTTATAACATAGTTTCCCATTTTATCTTCTAGTCTTCAAAAATATATTCTACAATCACGAGATACAATTCGCAGATTCTTATCCCGCCGCTGTTGTTGCCATTTATAGTATATAGGTTTCTGCTTTTGCCCACCAACCGCCTTCTGGCTGCACTTGCCACCATAACCATCCTCTTCGTTTCCTATCACAATCACCCACATCATCGCCATCATCTCAACCTCTACACTTCACCGGAATTACAACACCCCCCTCCCCAACTCAACTACCACATCACTCATTTCTACAACTCTCTATCCCTTTACCTCCACTTTCATCGCCCCTTCTACACGTAGATTCTTACATCACCATCCATATTTCCACAATAACTACCACTATCACGACCACTATGACGACCACTATCACTACCACTAACGCTACAACTACCGCTACAACTTTCGCTACAACTACCGCTACAATTACCGCTACAACTACCGCTACAACTACCTCTACAACTACCTCTACAACTACCTCTACAACTACCTCTACAACTACCGCTACAACTTTCGCTACAACTACCGCTACAACTACCACTACAACTACCGCTACAATTACCACTCACTCCTCACTCCAATATAACCTTCCGCATTATCACCACCTCCTCTCCGATCCCAGCGATCCTCCTCCCTTCTCCTCCCATCACCCGCGACCATTGTGGCTTAAACGGACGTGGAAAGTGAAGGCAGGAGCGAGTACTACGAGTTGGCGGTTTTGTCTTCGGAGAAGGTATTGGCTGTGTTCTCTGGTCGCCAACGAGAGTTTAGAAGCTCGAGCGACCACACGCCACTGTTGCAGGTGCTTTTCTGAACATCTCGTGCCCGGCTGCTCAATTGGGCTGCTGCTCCTTCATTCACGCGCTTACCCCCCCCCTCGCCAAGCCGTTGCCGGCCCCGTTACTACACCCCCCCTCCCCGCCGCTGCTCCGGCGCTGCCGGGCCGACGCGAGGGCGCCGTAACGGCCGACCGAGGGGAGCCGAGAGCCCTCGACCCGCGGCGGCGTGGAGAGTTATCTCAGGAGACCACGAGGGGCGCTCGGGTGCGTTTGAGATACGGCAGCGCCTGCTTAAGCGAGCGCCCCGCCCCGCCCCCCCTCCCCGCCCCTGCCCGCCCCTGCCCGCCCTGCCACCCGCGCGCGACGGGGAGCCCAACGACTGGCTTACGAGCGGAAAACGGGGAAAGAGGAAGACGGGGAGGATTATGTACAACGCAGAACCAACGGAACAAACGCACCGGCAAGGCGAGGTTCATTACAAATACGGTGGGGAGTGACAATGGAAACCCACCAAAAATGATAAAGAGGGTTGATTCGCAAAAATTGTAGTGTACTTGAGTTAGAAGGGCTTGAAAACAAAATAAGGGGGAGCAAGGAAAGGGAAAATGCAGCTAAGAGAACAGGGAAAAGATATAGAAGTAAGGGACCAAAAGGCCGAAAGTTGGCGTATTTTGGCTGGAAATGAAAACAGACATATGATGCGAAATTTAAAAATAATGATGCTCGTAAAGGTTAAAAATACAGAAGAGAAGTAGGCGTTGGAAGATAGTGTGAAGTGAAATGTATAGAAGAAAAGTCACGGAGGCAAAGCTAGTAGCAAGAACAACTAAACAGAGTTAGTTTCCTAGACTGTCTTATTTACTTATAGTTTCAGGAATTATTTCCTATAATCCAGGATTTATTTATACAAGTCAGTGTTTTACTTTCACAATTTGCGAAGTTTAATCCATAAATGTGAAAATGTGATGGCTGTCTTTAAATAAATCCTGGACTATACTCCCGAAATTAAACAGAGTAATTGCAAAGTGTAATGAAATGTCATGAAAACAAGAGCGTCCAAAACGAAACTAAAAATGAGAAGGAAACAGAAGAATAGCAATGAAAATACTGGTGAAAAAATTGTCTAACATGAGCTATGAAAATTGTTTGTATTTATTCAGTGTTGGCGCGTGTGTGTGCATCAGAACGCGCTCTCCGAGAACGCATGCGGCGTCTGTCTGTGTATTTAAGAGGACTGATAAGCGTCAAAAGTTACCGAGAAGGAAGTAACAATATATACACAAGGATTTATTTATTTATTTTTATTTATTTATTTATTTTTACTTCAAAAAACAGTTAAAACTGCGTATGACGTGCTATGGGGAAAAGTGAATTGTGTGCACATTTTCAAAATTCTGTGATCCCTACACTAAGTCATATACTACTTGAATTTTGTATTAAAAAATCTCCCATGTAATACAATATATTTTCAAGGATAAATAAGCAATAAATTTTGGGCTCTTATCCATGTTGTCCTTCGGAATAATACTTCCTGCCGTGACAACATGGAAACGATAATTTGAATAACTTTATTTCCCACTGAATTCTAGGAGACGTGCACAGATAATGAAGTTACATTTATGTCCAGAAGCAACACAAGGGGCCATCTCAGCATTTGCTCAATGGATCAGGGAAACTGGACGAAAAACCTAATCGAGATGGGGGTCATTGACCCAGAAGCTGCGATACAATACTTGTTACATATTGTTTAGTATTATACAGTCGAATGGTAAATAATACATTAGATATCACTGTTAAAATTAATGTTACTTTCCTTGTGATGCTCAGTATAGTCTCTAATTTTATAGAAACAGTTATGCAGCAGAAACGATTTCAGGATCGAAATAACTGGATGTACACTAATACCTCCATACTACGGTGCTCTCTTTTGCGGATTTAAATACATGAATAATTCGAGAGCTGGCGACCCCATATAAAAGTGTGATTTTAAATTTAAAATGTAGAATTTACCGCATTAGCTCCATCGGGCACAATAACCTCATGACTGCAAGGACAATCCCATGGAAATAATGGTCCCCCTTTTAGACCGTAGTACCAAAGTATGAATCAATTTTCTCTTCTAATGTTTAAAATAGTTGTTTTAAAGCCTTGTTCAACACACTTGTGCAAATCTTTTTCCTGAATATTTTTGATTAGGCGCATGATGCATATCATTGTTATGGAATTATCATGACATTTTTTAAATATTAAATTAATAAAATGGTTGAAAAATAACATGTTTAAATAAATTACAGCAAATAATATTTCTCTCAAACATATAAACATAGGAAAATCGATGCTCACCATTTGAATGTTCAACAAACGAATTTGGCGCCGCCACTGCCGCTTTGACGACACCAGTTTATTCCATGAAGGAGGGGTGTATCGGAGGTAGGGAGGGGGTCATTCCCACCCGTCCGTTGAGACGTCACTAGGCAGGAGGGCGACAGTGAAACGGTCTTGTTGCATTGGAGACGGCGTAGAAGGAGGTTATCTTAAGAAAAAAAGGTATTAGTACTCTACGTTTTGTTAATACAGTATAGATTGTGATCAGTGCTTCGGCTGATAGAATGCGTTGTGTTAGAAAATACAGTTTCTGTTAAATTGAATCATAAACGTTCAAGAGACAGGTTCTATGAAGAAGACGGATTGCAAGGTATTTGTACTGTACATTTTGTTAATTCAATAGAGATTGTGATCAGTGCTGCGGTTGATAGAATGCATTGTGTTAGAAAATACAGTTTCTGTTAAATAGTATCATAAACATTCAATAGACTCGTTTAAAAGAAGACAGATTGCAAGAAGTTTTTGTAAATAGAGGTTAACATTTACAAACTGTTTCCGCTTGTGCAATGGAACGTGGAATATATGGTCTGTAATAGTGTGCGTATCGAATCACAGTTTCTTCTGAATAAAACGAGTGTATTGCAGAATGTTATTGTATTTACTATGTGACTATTAAGTATTGCAAATTAGGCATTGTGTAAAATTCAGAGTATTATGGAATGAGACATTCATATTTATGCTTCATCTTTGCTTGTATAATTCTCTTTAAGAGTGCAAGACTAGATCGTTTATCCTATTATACTGATTAAGTAAAAGTTTAATATGACAAAAGAGTCATAATGGGTTACATTTCTATATTATTTCAGCCTAACATTTAAACACTTGTAAATTTTCAAGAATGTGTTCATGTTGATCTCAGAGGGGATTACATGTGTTTGTTATGTGGAGTTTATTTTCTGATTTAAAAGTCTTTGTGTTGTTAACATTGAAACAGAACAGTATTCTGAAGAGGTATTCACTTGTTCCATTTAGATCTTCAAGGTGAGATGTAATTTAAGAGTCATTTAAGAAAAATAACCTGCAATTAATTCTGCACCTAAAGAAAATAATAATTCAGTTAGTGTTTTTATACTTATACACCAGTTTATTAGAGCAATTAGGAATGTGATAATATTGAGTGAATATTACTTTACTATCATATCATTCTTCATTTTCTTTTGAAATCTGATTAGTGCTAGTGTTCAATTCTTGCTTTAGTCATAAAGAAACTAGTAAATGGACAAATTATTGTCTCCAGAAGCAAACAAAGCTTTGTTTAAATTTGAGTGAAACTTGTTTGTGTTGTTTTGAGGATATATGTTTTTATTGTGTAATGTTTGTGTGTTTTTTTATCATTGTTTGTAGATTGAGATTCTGTATTTTGGTAAATGTTAAAGAAAACGTCCAATTATAAATGTTCTGTGACTATGACTTTGTGTTGTTTTTTTAAATCTTCATTGATAAAGAGCCCCGAATCCATGGATATTTAATAGACAACCTGAGGAGAGGTTACACTATTATTGCACTTTTTTATGAATTTCCAGCTCATCGTGGATTTAGTGAATATTTCCCTTCAAGGATGTGGACTGTGACCGTTTGTTATGGCACTGCTCCGTCATTCTCTGGGCATTGAGCAGAGAACCCACAGAAAACTACAGATCGCACGAGCCCTCCGCGAGAATTCTCTCCCAGACAGCGTCTGAATTCGACTTAGCTATGTAACAACGACACAAATCTGCCAGCGTTTCGGAACACGAACTCTAGGACATTTCAGTGGCAATCTGATCCCCTTAGGCATTTCAATCGATGTGGAAAATTATTGAATGAAATGAAGAATGGAAATAAAAAATACAAACAATAAATGAATGTAATGTTTTATTTTATTTTATATATAACAGCCAATCGCCCAATTTACAGTATTACATTTTATTACATTTGCTCGTGATTTGCATATTCTAATGACATTTGTTTCGACAAATTAATCAATTCGTTTCGATTAACCATATTTAAACTAATATTAATGTTATTTGCTAACCTAGACATACGCCAAATTGGAGCATTAAGCCAAACATTGTCGCTGTAGGGGTGTTAAATAGAACATTAGATCTAAAAGCCCTTGTAAAGATTTTCCATTACACAATAGACAGTCAACATCATTATTAAGAGGTTGTAAAAAAACAATATTTCGTTACGGTTTTGATAATATGCCAAAGGAAAAATTTTCAAAATTTCATTAATTTGCGAATAGTGAGATATTCTCGGTGATGGGAGTTTTAGTTTCCAAGGTACAAAAGTAAAAAAAATGTGTTGAATAGATTCAATTTTATTTTATTTATATGTATAGCATCATAAAAAGGAGAATCAAATAGCAAACTTGGTTATTTTTGTTAATGTTAATACATTCCAAAATGAAACATAAACCCTCTCAGGATAAACTTTTTGAATAAACCACACCGAGGAATGAATGTGCGGCACAAGGAAGACAGTGGATCGGTGAGCGAAGGGCAGGGGGGAGAGCATGAACTGACCGGAGGCAATGTTAAGCATCAGGGAGAGCTGGATCATCCGGCAAGAGAGCCGGCGCACTGGCGACCGCTTAGTCAGAGGCGAAAGGCGGCGAGGATTCTGGCCACTTAAGGCGGGCGCAGCGGGGATAGGCGTGGAGAGGCGTGAAGCAGCATTGCAGGCGTTGGGGCGAGCGGCCGGAGAGCTGTTGGGGGCAGAGGCCGAAGAACCGTGACGCGGCTTGCGTTAAACCGGGCTTCGCCTCGGCCTCGTATCGCGCACGCAGTCCCCGCCTTCATCTCCCTTCGGGTAACTGAGTGGGTCGTTGGATTCGCTTGTTTGTACAGCTCCATTTACGTTCTTATAACGTCTGCCTATTATTGTAAAGTGTTCCTGGAATGTATGCTCACCTGAATTCAAGAAAGATATTAGTTTCAACAGTGTTAAGGCTTGTAAGCACACGCTGGTAACTAATGTTATACCATCCTATCTAAAGCTTTGCTGTAAGAATTTTCTATTATCGTTTGAAATTATACTACTTATCTTGAGAGTTATTGTATAATACACATGTTCCAAATATCTCTCTTACATTTTCTTCTTCAATCATGATGCAAATGACTTCATTCTACATTCTCTTATACTACTACTTCTGGGAGTAGAGAAAAGTATGTAATGTTGCAGGAAACTATGCCGAATTTGTTTACAGAAAAAGGACTTTCAGTCGGCATTTGATATTCAAATAGTAAATTTCTCTTTCTTCTGTCGCGGTATATTATTTTCCCTTACAGTTAAAATAGTCAAAATCCACGTTTTGTGTGTCATTTGCTATTAAGCAAATGCTTTTTTTCTTAAAACATCTATGAACAGCATTTAAACCGTAACAGGACTTTCACCAAAATAGTTATTCCCTTATCGATCTGACTGATGTCGTGGCACCGCAAATATAAAACATCTTCTAATTTTGGAAAGTACAGTAGTTGAAGCGCCTACATTTTCCAATTTTTCTAAAAATTGGTTCTAATTTTTTCTTTGCAATTTTTCGCTCGAAACGGAGAGCACCCCTATAAAACGAGGCACTACCGATTTTCATTAAAACTTCTTTTCTTCAAAAAAATTCGAATATGCAAAACTCTAAAATCTATTCAATGCCCTCTTATATAAAGGAAGACTGTTTCTCAGTGAAATATGTTATTTGAAATTAGATCTTTAAATAACGTAATGTACCATTTTGGAAAATATTAATAGTTTTCACGTTATATCGAGTCGAAAAAAGTGAAAATTATAAAATATAACATAAGATTTCCTAAAAAACGGATCTCTTGTTTTTTCTATAACTTCTTTGCTGGAAATTGAACAAAGAGTTTGCCGAGATCCTGCGCCGAAGTTCAAAGTTCAAACCCAAGTTCGGGAAAATAATTTTGGGGCTTCATTTAGAACTGTAATATTACGTAATCTGTACAAATAATTAGAGAAGGTATGTGATGTAACATCTAAAGTTCTTCATCTTAATTCACCTAACTTCAGTGTTTTAACAAATATGTTTCAGTTACAGACGTCCTTGATGTGTTTTAATAGGAAATCTTTAAATAATGCACAGTGGCCTTTGACTGGCCTTTAAAGAAACTAAAGCACCTCTGGGTCACGTACCTTGATATCTCACCGTTTATTATAACGCCTGCCCTAATATACGTCTTAATAATGTACGGACATGAAAATGTAAAACGCGCCAGAAAAATCTTCCCACAGTGGCACCTTGTTGGTGAGAGTGCTTGCAACAAAACTTTCGTTGGTAGCATGAGCTGCAGAGTGTAAGAAGCAGTAAGAACCGCACTCACTCCAATCATAACAGATGCTGAAGTGTTGTGCCTTTCACTTGTTTCCCAGCGATTTCTTTGCTACCAACCTTAATGCAATTTTTAATAGGAGGCCCTGACTAGGCCCAGTGTGGAGAGGCTTTCCTGGTGCACTATACTACTGATTGTAGAATTGGACCAAATTCTCAAGTCTTAATTCGAAATTTAAAAACAAGAATTGCATTTCATTTGGATTATGGACAATCAATATCTTAATACTTTCACATTAAATAACCTATATAATGTGGAATAGCGGTGGCTACCACGTTTTGTAGTCCAGTTGTGACGACACAGATGAATTGTTTGATAATAAATAACAATGGGCTGCAAGTCACCAACAAAACATACTCGAATCTCAAGACAACAATCGAAACTCTGAAAGAACTAACAAATAAATTTAAGAAAATCAATTGATACTCGTAACAATCAGCAAGATTTGATCCAAATTGTATACCTCTATGAACACAACGATTTCTACTAGTGGGATAAAAGGGAAAGCATAGGTTAGGCGAGAATGAGTACAGGGAAGGTTTTGAAAATTAGCGTATGCTGCCTAATAGGGATTACTCCTATATTTATTACTACAACTATGCTTATTATTTATATCCCACTGCTTAAGTTAGCAACTGGGCACATCTTTACCCGGTAGGAGATGGGTTATAGTGTGAACATATCCAAGATGAGTCGATGCTCGTGTTCGATGCAACAATAGCAACAAATGCAAAAATCGCTTCAAAGCAAAACATTTAGCATAACTTTTCAATTAGCGGCTCGCAAGTCTAATTCGTGGCATTTTGTTAGCTGACATTAATCAATTGTGTTTCTTCTAAATCACTTTTCTGATGGCGGTTTAAGTATTTTGATACAAGGTGGTCCCAATTATTTGAAATCAGTGACGCATCGAAGTGAGAGACAGGCTCACGGACCTTCAGACTCTCCCCGACAGAAACCATATTAAAAAATACTAATTAAAAACAAGTACATATTAAAACATTACGCTTGTATTAATTGTCTATACTAACAGAAGTCACTTAATATACTCTGAGGTGACAGAAGTCATGGGATACCTCCGAATATCGTGTCCTTTTACCAGGCGAAGTGCTATAACTCGACGTGGCGTGGACGCAACAAGTCGGTCGTTGGAAGTCCCCTGCAGAAATATTGAGCCATGCTGCCTCTATAGCCGTCCATAATTGCAAACGTATTGCCGGTGCAAGATTTTGTCAATGAACTGCCCTCTCGATTATGCCCCAAAAATGTTCGGTGGGATTCATGTCGGGCCATGTGGATGGCCAAATCATTCGCTCGAATTCTCCAGAACGTTCTTCAAACCAATAGCGAACAAGTGAGGCTCGATTACATGGCGCATTGTCATTCATCGTTGTTTGGGAACTTGAAGTACATGAATGGATGCAAATGGTCTCCAAGTAGCTGATCATAACCATTTTCAGTCAATGATTGATTCAGTTGGACCAGAGGACCAAGTCCAATCCATCTAAAAGCATCCCACATAATCATGGAGCCATCACCAGTGCCTTTGTGCCGTGCCTTCTTGACGCCATCCACGGCTTCGTGGGGTCTGCACCACACTCAAACACTACCCTCGCACTAACTGAAATTGGGACTCATCTGACCAACGTACGGTTTTCCAGTAACTTCATTTTCTGTCCACGTCTTCTAGAATTCAGTGGGAAATACAATTATTCAAATTATCGTTTCCATGTTGTCGCGGCAGAAAGTATTATTCCGAAGGACAACATGGATAAGAGCCAAAATTTATTACTTATTTATCCTTGAAAATAGATTTTATTACATGGGAGCTTTTTTTCAAAATTTAAGTAGTATATGACTTAGTGTAGGGATCACAGAATTTTGAAAATGTGCACACAATTCACTTTTCCCCATAGCACGTCATACGCAGTTTTAACTGTTTTTTGAAGTAAAATAAATAAATTTAAAAAAATAATAAAACAGTCGTCTAGGAATCTATCGTTGCGGTCACGAGCTCAGAAGAGGCGCTGCAGGCGATGTCGTGATTTTTAAGTGAGGCACTCGACTCGGACTTCCACAGCCATAGCCCATTAAAGCCAAATTACGTCCACTGTCGTAACGTATACGTTCGTCGTACGAAAACATTTATTTCACTGTTTTTTTTCACACAGTGTTGATTGGCTGTTGTCAGTGACAACTTGAAGTAACGCCGCTGCTCTCGGTCATTCAGTAAAGGCCATTAAGTGAAGGCCAAGTGAAGGCTGTGGATCTCCGAATATTGAATTCCCTAACGATTTCCGAAATAGAAAATCCCATGCGTCTAGCTCCAACTACCATTCGGCGTTCAAAATCTGTTCTTTTCCGTCGTGCGCGCACGATCACGTCAGGAATCTTTTCACGCGAATCACTTAAGCTCTGCCAATGTACTGCCCCATTATACCTTCTGTCTGCGATACTACAGCTGTTTGTATGTATAGTGCTATCCCATGACTTTTGTCACCTCAGTGCATCAGTTGTTTACGTTATACATAGTAACTAATAGTCAGTAAATAAAAATACGTTTTCTATTCAGTACAAATGAGAAATTTGTTGATAAGAAAACATCCAGTTCGCTGAACACTATATATGTACCCCCGTCAAAGAAAAATCTTGGATGTCTCTCTGGTTGGGATGATATTATACTGTACTTTTGAAACCTTGACCCAGCTTTTTCAGTAACATTTATCTACGTTTTTATTAACTTCATAATGAAAATGCGTTTTTATGAATTTATAGTAGCATTATTTTCAACCTGGAATATGAGAAAAAATAATTGAACTTTTAAAGATAAGTGTAAACATTTCTTATAATTACGCGTATTAACACTTAACAAGTTTGCAGTGTATGATCCAAACAATTTTAAACATGAATAAGAACATTAAAATAAACACATAAAAAGATGTTGGAGTCTTTTTAGATTAATTATTGAATGATGCTCATTTGATACAACCTCATAGTGAAGTTTACCCCATTAATAACTAAATTTGCTATGTTAGAATTCAGCATAAAAAATTATTCGTCCGTAAACGAGCAATTTCCATCGTCTGTAAATTATTTGGGGCACACAATCAAAAGTAAATAAAAAGAGTGAACATTTTCTCTTCGCATTTAAACTATCATAAAAATCCAAACAGAGGACAACGAAACGTGTGCAAAATATACTTCCCTCATTCATATATTACATACTATTCTAACTCTTTATTGATGATAATTAAATATATTTACATCTTCGTTCCAGTTTGCAAGTACGTACGTACTAAGTTGATGTTCATTATTAGTGAAAATTAAAAAGAAAATTCTACATCGTCGATTTGAAATGGCATGCAGTATCATTTTCCTTTTATTCCTACAAGAAATTACATTCTCAAAATTCTTTTAATATAATCGGTAACTTGTATGCCGTGAAAACAGTGGCGGCTGATACGGAACTCTATTGGTGGTGCCAGTTACTGATGCGAGATCGGTACAAAACATCGATTTTCAAAATTGTAACATCGATGTTAACAAATCATCGATCAAAAACCATCGATGTTTTTAAACATTGTTGTGATGTTTTAAAACTGGTGTAGTAATCTCTAAAATAAAATTCGTGAGCACAAAATTTAATTTTACAGTGACCATGTTTACTAAATTAGAATAAAGATTAAATTGAAAACAAACTAAAAATAATAAGAACAAATAAAATACTCAGATTGAAGACCAAAGCACACATAGAAATCTCAAGAGGTCGCACCGGGAGCGGTAGCTCAGTGCATCACCTGATGTCACTGCAGCGCCTCTGACCGGGAGGTCCTAGGTTCGAATTCTGGCGGCGGCAGGATTTTCGACACGAGCTTTTCAGCTAGGTGAAATTCAGTCGCTGTCTGGAGGAGAATTCTAGCTGCCGGCTGCTCTGATCGGTAGGTTTCCGTGGTTTCTCCAATCAACAACAAGCGAATGCCGGAGCAGTACCCTACCAAACGGGCCACGGACAGCGCGCGAGCTGTCCCTCCTCTTCCTTGTCCTATCCTTTCCCCTTACACACACACTTACACTAACATGCACTTCACTATCACATTCCGGGAGACCGGTCGGAAGCTTGAAGCTTGTCCCGGCTGGGGCGCTGCCCCGCTGGTGGGAGGGTCCTGGTTAGGGGGAAACCCCACTAGCCGACGGTAGGTCGGCGCCGGATCTTGCCATCGGGCGGGGGAAGATCACCGCCATCTACCGAGAGAAAGCATGCACCGCACTAACAGGACTAATGACCAAAGCAGTTGACGCGCCCGGAAACACGAAAAAATCAATCAATCAATCTCAAGAGGTCACAACTTCCTATGGTCGCTGAAGATGGGTACAGAGAGAAGATGAGAAGCCTTACGCCCACGATATACGCCGCCTCTCCATGTGCGAAACACAACACGACACGTACGAAATACCAAGTCAAGGGGGTAATCCTGAGCGAGAGATAAGTCTGCGCGATGAAAATAGTGCCATTTGTGCACTCTCTAGTGAGGAGATCGAGAAGTTCTGAGCCATTTCGCTTGTGGCATGTGCCGTCCATAAGAGACGCATACTAACCTACACAGAGTTCTTCATACAGCGTTAAATGGACGTAGACGGCGCCAATTCCCAGGTGGCTCAGAGGTTTAGGAGGAGACCGACAGATGGCACTGCGCCCTGAGAGTTTGAAGAGTATTCATAGACCATCGAAGGACGAAGTACTCGTTCAAATGAATTGTTATAAAGAAAACTATTTTGAATAATCAATATTTTATATACAATTGTGGTGAAAATTTTCTTTTCCTTCCTTTTTGTTAGGGGTGCCATGGCACAGTGCCACCACCATACAAGCCGCCACTGCGTGAAAAAAATCTGAAATTTGTCTTGGAGCTGGAAACTAATTCGCTCTTCTTTATCTGATAATATCTATACATATGCTTAATATCTAATAATAACTTCGAGTGAAGAAGAATCTTAACTATTCATAAACTGCAGGAATTTTAATGTGATTGTAGTCACAAAAAAGAACAATAAGATCGTTCGAGTTTCAATAAAACAGAAAGGCACAAATAAATGAGTGTGTTAATTAATAAACATTATTATCCATTATTATGATTTTCATTTAAGCTTTGTTTAATTATTAATGGAAGAGGTATTTAATAAATTACGAGAACAGATTATGTTAATTAATGAAATTACAACACTGCGCGACAAAAAAACAACACTTTTGTAGCGTCTGTCGCGTTAATGTGGCACGCGGCTTCGGAATGAACGTGGGCCCTTCGCCTGGCGTCCACGTCGTCCCTCAGTTCGTTAGGCTGTCCGCGGCTGCCTGCCCGCCCCACCCCCTCCCCTTCCAGCTCGGCACGTTCTGGCCCCGCCCCAACTCGCAGCGTGAAAAGTGTCCGTTCCACCCCCGATCCTCCTTAACAACCTTCTGCCACCCGTCGGTCTGACTGCGCCCGTTCCCGTCGCACCCAGCGCGGTGCCTTTTCTTCCTCTTTTCTCTACTCTCCCCGCCTATTCATGATATTTGGGCCCACCTCCCCACACGTCTTCAATGTTTCCACCCTCAACTTCCTTGACCTTTCCTTTTCAACTTCGTTCCCCGCTTCCCACACATCCTCTCTGCCTTATTCCCCCTGTCACACCCTCCTTCCCTATTTTTTTTCTTTCCACCCTCACCTCCTCCCTCTTCGCCACTCTGTTTTGGCCCTCCCTCCTTATTTCATCTCCACCCCACTCGTTCGTTCCCACCCTCTCAGCCTACAAAACGTTAGTCTTTCTCTCTTATGTACCCTCTCCGCCTTTCCTTCCTCATTCCACTTCTTTGCCGACCCACGCAAAGCACTCGCCCGCCTTTTCTTGACATCGCGCCCAACCCTCTCTTCAGATGAAGGCAGCGTCCAAGAATGTCCCCCGTTTCCCCGCCCCGTCAAGCTCCAGCCCCGAACGACCCCGCCATCCCCCGCCCCGCCCCTCCCCGTCCCCCCCGTCCCCCCCGTCCCACCCCGCGCGCGCCCCGCCTCGCCATCCATCGACGCCAAGGTACCTCTTTCCGCTTCCTCCGGGAAGAAGGTGCGGCGCGACTTCGGAGATTGATAGGCGTTCATTTCCCCCGGGCGGCACCGCCTCGCGCCCTCCCCTCCGCCTTCCCCACCCACCCGCTCTCCGCAAGGCGTCCGACTTCCTCAGGAGTCGCATTCGCTCTTTCCTGCGGCGGCGGCGGCGGGCGGCTGCTCAAGGCCAGGCGTCTCGTGAGACTGCAACTTTCACTCTTAATTATTATTTAATTTTTTGAATGGCTGTCGGCAATTACTCTTTTTTATAAATGTTCATAATTCAGGGTGCTGTGGTGTTTTGGCACGCGAGAACTGTGAACAAGAAGGTACGAAAATGTTCCCTCTAAGCTCTCACTCAGTCCAGTCATGATTAAACACCGCTAAAATCGCAAAACACACACGTGGTCTAAAAATGTCAACTGTATTCTACTCTGTAGAGCATATGTAATTTTGCGCTGGCTTTCACCATGCGCGACGCGGAAAAAGAAATGAACGTATTGTCTTAGTGAGCTCAAACACGGACCAGTCGCTTCTCTCCGTTCAGGCACGGGATGCGCTAGCTCACTCCTAGCTTCATTGGCACGGAGTTCTACGGTTCGAGTCCCGATGGTGGAGGATTTTCAAGACTAAATAAATAGCTGGATTTATTTATTTATTTACGTCAAAAACAATTAAAAACTCTGTATGACGTACTATGGGGAAAAGTGAATACAGTGCACGTTTTAAAAAATTCTGTGATCCCTACACAAAGCCATATACTACTTGAATTTTGAATTAAAAAAAAAAACTCCGATGTAATAAAATCTATTTCCAAGGATAAATAAATCATCAATAAATTTTGGACTCTTATCCATCATGTCCTTCCTCAAAGAATAATACTACCTGCCGCAACAACATGTAAACGATAATTTGAATAACTATATTTCCCACATCGAGTCAAGGTAAAATCTAGTGAATTAGCGTATATGTAAATTTGAATAATTAAAATTTGAAAAGGAATAAAGTCTTGTATGTACCACTGGCGTTAACTGGTTCTAATAATTCTGAAAAACAAATCTTAAAACTTGGCGGATATCTTAGTATCTAACACTTGTTCTAAGATAAGTGAAATGTCCTAATTCAAAATATTCAATCCATTTGTCTCTAGCACCTATCGTTTTTAGGTATATTCCTACAACTATTTATATTCCACTATAACAATTACTGCTACATGGAGTACTAATGAACATGGAATTATCTAAGAAAATACTGAGATTGAGTGACACGGCACGCTTACTATATAGTAATATATATTTCCATGTATAATACACATAAAATCCATACTCACTGAAATTGCTTAAACCAAGTTGTATTTAGTTTAAATTTCTTGGCTGTACACTTGCGTTTGTGCTGAGCATTTTGTGTGCCACGCTGAAGTATCCAGCAATAGTCGACCAATATTACTGCACTCCATCGATTATTATACAGGGACTCCACCACCGAGATTTCGTGGTGAAAACCATGTGTGTCACTGACTAAAAGCAGGTTTTCGGGGCAGAAATCGAGATGTAAGTCGAGATGAATTTTGAGAAACATGTTGACACTGTTCATAGGCACTGATGCACTTATTCACGACATGAACAAAGTAGATTTATAATTTCCAACAAAATTGGCTACAAATGATTTTAATGCCATCCATGCACTTCTTTCAGTATCATTCAGTGAGTTTTGGAAGTGTCAGTCAGCAACCTTTCTTATTTGTGGACCTGTGAACATACCTTCCTTCACTTTCGCAGAACTCAACTCGAGAAACTTGTTGCTCAGGTACTGAAAAGCATCTGAGTCCTTGTTTAGTGCCTTCTCAAAACTGTTCTTGAGTCCCAGGTTGATGTGAAGTGGTGGCATGATTACGTTGTCAGGGTCAATCAACGGCTCACGAAGGACATTTTTAATTCCTGGCTGCATTTTAGTTTATTACACCAATTTTTCTTTATGTAGTGGTGCTTTCTATCTCTACTGTCCCACACGCAGAAAAAACAGCAGTCCTTGGTGAACGTCAGACGTTCTAATGAGAATGGTGATGATTTTCAATCACCACAGATACAGTATTTATACTCTTGATAGCATATTTTTTCAAGAAGGAGCGACATAGTTTCATATGTGCCTTTCAGGTAGATAGACTATCCAACCGGTACTGTTACGTATTTCATTCAGTTGTATAATAACACAGGTTGCAAACGTTAGCCTTCAACGAATAAAAACAATGCTTTTATTTCTTAAATGGTATCTGAGAAGGGCGTCGATCAATTTATCTCTGCTCCTCAGTTAAGCACGTGTAGCAACACCCTGAAGTGCCTGTGTCCATTTGACAGAACCCAATATGTGAGCATTGATGCATGGAACGGTGTTCTTGCATATTTGTACAAAATATTTTTTCTCTGATCTGAGAGAAATTTAATATTTCAAATGTGTTAACAAGTGGTTTGCTTTTCTCTTTGTCAATGCGCAAAAACGTAAATATTAGATGACGACAAACTAAATAATGGGTGCGTTAGAAGCAGCTCGGTACGCGAGTACTCGTGCTACGAATGAACCCGCGAGTATCGAAAATAAAAAAAGAAACAAACGGAAGACTAATAATGTGATATCGAAAATGCTTTAAAGATAAATAGTTTATGCCTTAAACATAAATATTATCACAGACAACGAAAATATTGTGTGGCGTTGCGTGAAAAAATACAAGAAAAGGCGATAAAAAATTGATGAACGGTATTCCATAAAAATTAAATTTTCGTAGACATCTTAAAATCCTTACTTGCTAGAGCAAAACGGTTTTAAGATTTGAAATCAACATAAAAATTATTGGAAACACACCATACCAAAAATCTATAGCTTGTTTATCAGCATAATCAAGCTAATAATAAAGAGTCTGAGAGCCTTGAACCCCAGGATGATTTGTCGCCGCTCAATCATTTGAATCCTTGATGCATAAATAACTATTCTAGTCCCTCTCTGCCCTTTGTAATACACCTTAACACATATATACATTCCCCTCACATTTTTTCATTACGTATCGTTCCATTATGTATATTTTATGCTTGTCATGACAGAAATTGACGCCTGTTTTGGATATTTCATTTTTCAAATAGTCTCGACACAAACAGGAAGGCCACGTAACTTTAGCATGTCCTGCATATTCTGAACGGTTGTAGTTATTGCAATGAAATTTTCATGGAAGACCATGAGGGAATTGGGTTAATTGATACACGTTTTCATTTCTATTTTATCACATATTTTACGAGATATTGAGATACCTTTGTTTTTTTAAATGGAACTATACATATTTTTGTAGTCTATCCCACAGGATGGAACATAAAACACTGCAATGATTTCTCGCCATCGGGTCATACACGTGTGACCTCACCCATTGGTCGTGATAAGAAAAGTCAAGGAACGTTATTGCAAGATAGTTAAGAAGGAATATATAACACACAAACTAAACTATTAACTTTCAATGCGCACAAAAATTTAAAAATATGTAGTGTCCGCCCAGGCTACTGGTGTTTACGATTTTGTTACATAAACATGATCTCTAGAAGAATAAAAGAGCAATCAACCAATTTGGATATTGACTGAAAAATGTAAAAATTTGCTTGTATTATTCCGCCTATTCCTGCAATACCCGCGCCGACTGAATTCTCATTCCAAGTGCGTCGCTGCCTACGCACTGTTAAACTGAATTTTAGAAAATTGAAAAAGTGTCAACTACTGCGACAAACTGTGTGCTGTTGTAGCATCACTAGTTTACTTTCTGTTATCAATCTTTGTTATTTACGGTGTTCATTCTATCTTCTCTGAAATTTAAAATGAGACCTGTATTTAAACGTACAAAATAAAGCAGAGCTTGCAACGTTGGGCATCACTCCACTGTTCTGCGGCGTACATAAAATCTCCCTTTAAATATAATTACATTAAATCTCTCATTAAAGTTTTAATCTTTAAATCATTTCGTTCCATCACCGCCGTTGTGACTTTTACCGGCAGCGTCACCACTGCCACCGCGCGTCAGCAGCAGCAGGTTCCCCTCCCTTCTCGCTGCCACGCCCCTTTCGCGCAATGCCACCTCACGCCCTCCAACGCACTCTCACGGCCTCCCTCGACACTCCACGAAGCCCCCGAACACCCACCGAACACCCCCCGACGAACCCCGACGCCCCCGACGCCCTCCAGACGCCCCCCGACATCCCCCCGATGCCCCCCGCCCCCCGACGCACCCCCAACGCCCCCCAACGCACCCCGACGCACCCCCGACGCACCCCCGACGCACCCCCCGACGCACCCCCGACGCACCCGACGCACCCCGACGCACCCCCGCCCCCGACGCTGACACCCCCGCCGCCCCCCGCCGCCCCCTCGACACCCCTCGACGCCTCCGACGCCCCCGACGCCCCCGACCCACCCGACGCCATCCCGACGCCCCCCGGCGCCCCCCGACGCCACGCCCTCAACACGGGAATTACTCTAACAATTGATTAAATAGAATGTTATAGCAAATGTTCCATTGAAAACATATGATGATCTAGATACTGCTATCAATATATAATATAATTATCCAAAAAGCAGCTTGGTACTCTACTCGTAAAATGAAAGGATACTCCATAACAAATACATACCCACAGTACATAAAAGAAAAGATAGCTCTGATATAGGATTTCAAAGAATTTGGCAAAATAACAGAACCCCTGAAAACAGAAATAGAGTAAATAATGCAACACAGAAACTTAAGAGTTTATTAGAGGAATATAATTCTATATCGTTGTAAAAGTATTTAAATAATACCTCTCTACAAGCAACCAATGAACACTCTCTGTGAAAGGTTATAAAAAGGTTAAAAAGAACATGTTTCACCCATCAGATACGCCGGGATATGGGCAAAAACTAAGCTTGAGAAAGCTAAATGCTTTGCTGAGCATTTAACCAACGTGTTTAAACCTTTTCCATGAACTGATACAATGAGCAAAAACGCACTGACTAGAAGATATTACATAATATTTAGAAACACCTCTTTAGATGTCACTTTCGATTGCCCCATTTACTTTGTATGATAGCTTCTAGATAGTTTCAGGAGCATCTCAACAAACTACAAGCATGACTAAATACCTCGCGAATAAGTGCAAATGAGTAAATCTAGTAACATTACTTTCACCACGAAGAGAAGAATTTGTGCTCCAGTGCAATTGAACAGAACTAACTTTACACAAACAGATTCAGTGAGATATTTAGATGTTTATCTTGATACGACACACGTGGGAAAAATATATAATGTGTAAACGAAACGAACTCCAGTTCAAGTACAAAAAACTGAATTGGTTGTTAGGTAGAAACTCAGTGTTCGCTTTAGACAATAAATTACTCAATTCTAAATCATTCTTAAAGCTTGTTTGGATTTACTTCACACAGCTCTAAAGCACCAGTAGCAAGTCCATTATACAAATAATTCAAAGATTTCTATCCAAAGTATTAAGAAACATTGCCAATGCTCCCTGGTATGTTCGAAATGATGTAACTCACTCGGATTTTAAAATGTCAACAGTTAACGAAAAAATAAAAAAAATATAGTTGTAAATATATTCACAAACTACAATGCCAAACTAGCCATAAATTTGTTAAATAACAGTTTGGAAATAAGGCGTCTTAGATAATACGAATCTTTAGATTTGCCTCAGATTTTGAAGTGTAGTTAAATGTGTAATGGACTATATTAATGGAGAGATACAAATGGTATGTTCTTCAATCCACGTTAATTACTTAATCAACAAATTCACTTATTGTTGTCATGTATGAACAGAATGTAAATAAATGTTTAATAAAAATTTCTTCATTCTCATCTTCTCTCACATCTCCGCTCTCGTGTGTCAGCATTTCTTCCTACACCAAATTTCCGCGTGTATCTGCATCCCTTATCTGTCATTCCTTCTCACTATCCGTTATACTCCTTAACCGTACGTGAACTCCTTAACCACCACGTGAACTTCCACACTCCTGGCTCATCTCTCTCCATTTAACAATGTCTCTTGTTCCGCGCCCACTACACCAGCTCACTTTCTTTCTCGCTCGTCCCCGCCCCACCCGAACACAGCTCCGATCCGTCATGAACAAAATACGCTGCAATCCCTCCACTGCACTCTATTTCACCTCCCACTACTCCTCGCCGCCCGCGCCCCACTCTCGCGATCCACCGCCATATCCCCCCCATAACGCTGCTTCTCTCTGCGCCGCCCCCTCCCTCGCGTGTCCGCAACGCCCCGCACCGGCCCGTGCCTTCCAGCAAACCCTTGCGCTCCCCCGTTTCTTGGCCCGTTGCTCCAGTTTGCCTTCACTCCGGTGCACCTGCCGCTGCACAAGCACAACGACTCAAATCAGTTGCCGTCGTGCCGCAACTCCCCGCCACACTCTCGCTCGCCGCCGCGTCTACTTTCACCCCGCCATACTTACCCCGCCGTGCTTCAGGAATCTCTGCAATCTCTGAGATATGCTGCAGCGCTTCAGATATTTCTACCGTAACTCGTACATGCCAGCAATTATCGGGCTTTCTCCCCACGCTCAAATGTACTTGCAACACATCAAGCTCCCCTTGTTCCCATCCCGCGACCTCCCGTCATACCACTCCTCGCTAGGTATCGCCCCGAGTCACCCCGCTCCGTCCCTTTGTTATCATCACCTCTCTCCACAACGCCTCGCCAAGCTCCGCCACGTCACGCCCCGTTACGCCACGCCACGCCATGCTCCGCCGCGCCACGCCCCGCCCCGCCACGCCACGCCCCGCCACGCCACGCCACGCTCCGCCACGCCACGCCAAGCCGCGCCAAGCCGCGCAACACAGCGTGCCGCATCGCCAAGCTGCCCGTGCCGTACTTTGCCACGTTGATCCTGCTCTGCCACGCCATCCCACCCCCGCTATGTTTCGTCACAATTCGCCAATCCGCCCCACGTGACGTAACACCTCCCCAACCCCACTATGCCCGCCACGATTCGCCACAACCTGCCACACCAGGCAACGCTCCTCCAACCCACGTCACGTCACGTCACGCCACACCACCCAACGCCACGCCACGCCACGTCACGTCACGTCACGTTACGCCACGCCACGCCACGCCACATCACACCGCACCACCCAACGCCCCGCCACACCACCCAACGCCACGCCACGCAACGCCACACCACGCCACGCAACGCAACGCCACGCCACACCACACCGCACCACCCAACGCCACGCCACGCCACACCACACCGCACCACCCAACGCCACGCCACACCACACCGCACCACCCAACGCCACGCTACACCACGCCACTCTCCCCTCGTGTATGCCAGCTCTCCCCTGCCGCGCGCCCCCGTCGTCGAACGCAGGCAGCCCCAGTGCGGCGCTGGGCCCAAGAGGCTTTGCCGCTGCCGTTAGCGCTAAAAGGGGCGCGCCGCCGCTTTGCGAAGGGGTGGGGGGGCTTTGCGAAGGCGTGCGCGCGGGCGGGCCACGAGCATCGCGCGCTCACACGTCGACGGCGGCGCGCGGTGACAGCCGCCGGCAATGTATGCGACCTAACAGCTTCTACTGCGGGCGGCTTCACTCGCAGCCACGCGGACGAGGGTATGGAAGGCGAGAGGGAGAGACAAGGAGTCGTGAGGAGAGGGAGAGAGAAAGAAGCTTGCCGAGGGATTTATGAAGAAAGGGAGAGAGAAAGAGTCGTGAGGAGAGGGAGAGCGAGTTGTGAGGAGAGGGAACGAAAGGGTCGTGAGGAGAACCGGAAGCAGTAGCTCAGTGCATCAACTGATGTCACTGCAGCGCCTCTAACCGGGAGGTCCTAGGTTCGAGTCCTGACGGCGGCAGGATTTTCGACACTAGCTTTTCAGCTAGGTCGAATTAAGCTGCTGTCTGGAGGAGAATTCTAGCGGCCGGCTGCTCTGATCGGTAGTTTTCCGTGGTTTCTCCGAACAACACCAGGCGAATGCCGGAGCAGTACCCTACCAAACGGGCCACGGACCGCGCGCGATCTGTCCTTCCTCTTCCTTGTCCTATCCTCTCCCCTTACACACACACTTACACTAACATGCACTACACTACCACATATTCCGGGAGACCGGTCGGGAGCTTAGAGCTTGTCCCGACTGGGTCGCTGCCCCGTTGGTGGGAGGGTCCTGGTTAGAGGGAAACCCCACTAGCGGACAGTAGGTCGGTGCCGAATCTCGCCATCCAGCGGGGGAAGATCACCGCCATCTCCCGAGAAAAAAAACATGCACTACACTAACTGGACTAATGACCGAAGCAGTTGACGCGCCCGGAAACACGAAAAAATCAATCAATCAATCGTGAGGAGAGGGAGGGAGAGAAAGTCACGAGGCTTGGCTGGCTGGGTTTGGGAGCGTGGATGAGAGGGGAATGGGTTGCGGGATGTTCGTGGCGAGTTCAAGCGCTAACACATCGACATGGCGCGCTGACAACCGCAGGGAATGGATTCCATCTGACAGATTCTAACACGGGGTGGGGGCAAGTGCAAAGTGGCAACATTCATGGGGATGAGATGTAGGTCTACGTTCTATAATGTGTCTCATGAAGGGTGGGCAGAACATCAATGCATGCAAAGCGTGTGAAGCAGATAAAGATACTGAGAAAGCGAGCAGAAGACTTTTGTTTATAAAAGTGATTCCTAGGTCTGAAGACTAGAGAAATGCATAATGGAGACGGATAGAAGTGTCGGCAAGTGCTAGTGGGATATTCTTTGCTTTGAAATTGGAACTAGGACATATTTTACAAACAAATCTAAAGTATCAGTACATGAGGAAACGTTTTTAGTGATATTGTCGTATCAATGTCTGCTTATTACGATGCATATACATAATCGCATTTTTTGGAAATTTTGCGAATTAACATTAAATTTATTGCAAGGTTATTTTAATGAATTACCTCGTTACAATTTTAATATTACATTATTTTCGTCACACCTCGATGTTTATTTTGAAAACCATTATAGGTTGTGTGTTATTCGATAAAAGATAATGTAAGAAAAGTGGCAACAATAGTGTAGAACACAAACGTGCTGTATTGACGTTTAGGAAATGGTTCTGATTTAATTTCCTTTTAAAAGTTAAAATAGGTTGAAAATACCATAAGAAATCAAAGTATTGTTTTTTTTGTCTAATTGTACGTGTCTAATTGTAAATATGTCGCGTCGATGACATTATTTGCCATTAGACAGGTACGATTAGACAACTTAACCGATTCTTTGATTTATTAATTCTGTTCGCCTTAATATAACTTTCAAAATGGAATTAGAACACAATAATTCCAGGAATTTTCTAGAAAAAACTTTTCTATGAAAACAATAAACAAATTTTATTTTTTTGGATAACCTTTCCATATTGCTATGATCATTCTCTTTAATTCAACCCATATCTCCTAGAATATATTCACTGTTTTACATTCTTGGATTCATAGATTACACTAGTGGACAAGTTTGTCTTCACAAGAAATATAATTAGTGTGTCTAATGCATTTTTTCATACTGAATTCAGATATGTAGCCAGAATTTTTCCATTAGGCTCCATTAGTTTTTTTGTTTTTTTTGATAGGTACATTTTAGAATTCGATATTAGCATTCTCTTTGACCTGTCATAGGAACCTTTACCTTACAAGTAGCGAGGTTTTTCAAGCTGTATTTGGGCATTATATATAATATGTTGAAGCATCAACAAGCAGCACACGCAGGTTCATTCATGTTTTGTCATGCTCGTACTTTCATTAGAGGTAATGAAATTTCGTAAAAGCTGATGGATTCTTGTACTTTCCAATCGAAATTTTCCAAAAGTAAATGATGCTAAATTGAGAGAAGGAACTTTTGTAGCACCCCAAATAGGATTATTAATAGCTGATGAAGATTTTGAAGGACAGTTAAATTCACTAGCAGAAGCAGCCTGGGAGTCTTTCAAAAATGTATGTTGCAATTCCCTTGGAAACCATAAAGCAGAAAAACTATCGTGAGATAGTGACTGATCTTCTGGATTCTTATGCATATAGCATTGGGGTACAACACGTCTTTGAAAATTAACTTCTTGGACTCTCACTTAGACTTCTTCCCGAAAAATCTTGGGATTGTCAGCGTTGAGTGCGGCAAACGCTTTCATTAGCAAATTTCTACAATGGAAAACAGATATCAAGGCAAGTAGAGTTCTGATATGCTGGCTAACGACAGTTGGACCAAGAAGAGTTCCAGATGCATAATTTGCCCGAAAATCACTATCAACCATTTTCTAGGTAAGTCAGTACAAATAGTATATCGCTTAGAGTTAGATAGCTAGTTACTGATTTTATAAAAAAATTATAAAAAATTCAAATAAATATCACACAAAACTCCTGCCTGATGGAGAAACACTGAAATGATAGTTTAATTTAGCATGAAAAATACTTCTCGAATTTGTTATTTTCATTCTTGTGAAAGACAAAAGTTTGTTTTCGTAGACCACTGTTATTCGATGTAGCCATGACAGAATTTGTGTAATTTAAATGAGAAATTTAATAATGAAGTAAATGAAATGTTGCATATAGCTGAAAATAGTGGATATAATCCTTGTATTATTAAGAAATGTATCAAGCAAACAGAAATTAAAATAATATACAAAGCGTTCCTACAAAATTGTCTCTTAGAGAAGAAGATATGCATATGTATACATTTTATAGCACCTATATCTAAAATACTGGTATACACTTACTAGAATATAATACTTCCAATTCTGCATAAATAAGTCAAACAGGATGGAAATTTTCTTGTAGACCTAAGTAACAACTTAGATCCTTAAAACTAAATTTCGACAATTATACATTTGCTGAATATCTAATTTAACAAACTACCCTTTCGACCCTGATGCTAATTTAAAAATCTTTAACGTAAGAGAGAAAGGCAATAAAAGGAATATCTTAGAAAATTTTAAAACTACTTGGTAACTCGAATTTAATAGTTCTTGATGAACTATCACATGAAAAATTCAACCCCGTATTAAAACCCTTTATTGACTAGTTTCTCCAATCTTCTATTACTTCCCTTCAACTTTCCCTAGCCAGTCACAGTGATATGCAAGATGGCGCCGCGGTAATTTCACCTTACACCGACGTGTTTAAACCATGCATCTTGGGTAAATATCCAGTTTCGTCAGACTTCAAATAGTTCATCTTTTGGAATTTCAACTATTTCTTTTTATGTACTTAACCATTATTTTTAGTTTCATTACATACGATAATAATATTTGAATTGAAAAAAATATCCTTCTGTGTAGTCCCACTGACGGGATAAAATTCCAGAAATGTGTCTGGATATTTACATAAAAATATTAAATAATTTTAAAACCTTTGTGGTTCATATCACTTTGATCTTTAATCGTGTTGTTCATTTATCTCCAGGTGAAGATATCCGTAGATTGACATTCAGATGAACAACGAAATCTACTGTAGGAAATACACTCCCACAAGAGTGGTAGAAATGATTGAATTTGTAGTGCCAAGAAATCAAAGAATTAATTTCTCTTTTTAGAATTAATATGTAGATTTTGTTATTTTCTGGGTGAACATGTAAACAGTTTTGGAAGGAAGCAAAGGACATGTTTCATGAGCGAGACGAGATCCTCCCATCGTCTGCCTGCAGGAAGGCGGGGAATGCTGCAAATGTATTCGATCCAACAGGTTCCAACGGCAGCAGCCAGCCGCTCCCTCCCTCTAGAGCTCGTGTTTCACAGCGCCAACAGGATTTCTGGATTGCATTTACTACGCCCTGACTCCAAGTGTACGTTTGTGGTAGTGGAATGGGTCTTATTTGCGAAGTTCCCCAAAGCCTCTATGACAATACTCGCGGTAGTTTCCGCAACACAGATTCTCTCAAGTTTACGAAATAAAATGTAGTACCTGGGAAACGAAACAACATTGTCACGTACAAAGGTATTGATAATATTATATAGTACATTCCAAAATATTATACTCCACGCTTAAGCCAGAGATACGAAACAAAGTCTCAGGTTACTGGCAAATGAAGGAAAATCTCGGTATTTCAGAATCGATTTCATTAATTTCCAATGCGCGCGGAAATTGAAAGGAAACCATACAGCTTTTGAACATGAGAGAGGTGCCAAAGGTGGCGTCAAGATACTAAGGAATTCGATAAAATCTAAAAACAATTAAACAATTTCAATTTTGATTAAAATATGCAAATATTTGATTGCGTTATTCCTCCTATTATTTCACGATGCCTACCGACGTCTTCTTTTCAGTGCGTCCCTGTTTACGACCCAAGGGAGGTCATGTGACAGCAAGGCTCCAGGAAAGAGACCGACCGCCTCTAAACATTTGCTCTTTACGTGTTATGGAACATCATTTTTTTATATTCTTGGTGTGTAAAGAATCGTTGTACTGTACAAACACTATAGTGTGTTATTGCAGAATGCGTGAAGGCCAGGTTTGTTAAAATATTTAATTTATTGCAGTATTTTACAAAAGATTTTTTATTCTTATACAATGCTTGCACTACTTTTTCTAGCTTATGTTCTTTTGTTCACCAACATTTAAACTGCTACAGGCACAAGTTTGAATCTATATTTATTCTATTAGAAAACATTCACTTCCTTTGTTTCTAAACAAATATGACGTATAATATTTTTTCTTGATTTAACTGTTAACATCTGACACGTCGCATTTTATTTCGTATAAAAATTGCAGTTTCATTTCACGAAATTTGTGAACGGCAGCTGTCTAGCTGTTGTCCTCTTTTTGGTCGACCGTCGTAGTGGAGTGGATCAAGAATTTTCGTTTACCAAACTCAAAAGGGATTAACCTACGTGTTTGCGTTGCATCAAGCAACGGGGAAACAAAATTGCGTCGTCCCATGGACGAGATGCAGAATTTCCCGGCCTAAATGAATATCTTCGGAAAGATGTTTTTACGCTGATAGTTTTAAAATAATTTTCGCCGGGAGTACTTCTTTCTGTATATGAATTAAGTGATGAAAACGTAAATTGATGATGAAAAGTGATGAAAATATAATTGAAATAGAGTTTAAATAGTTTTGAACCATCAATCTACTTTATTAAAGCTGAAATACGTTTTTACTTTCCCGTCACAATATATACTTGTGTAGTAAAGAGAATATATATGCAGAAGAAAATGAAGATTTTTCGTTAGGAGAAGCCGTATTGTGTGTTGCTGGTTCCGAAAAAGTGGATAATTCTTGCATCTATATGAAGTAAATTACTTACGCTAATGAATGTGTGTACGTTGTGTAATTCACGTTTTGCGGATCCTTGACACCTAAAAATATGGTTTACGGCAAAATGTCAGTCGTTCGCCCGTCTGTTCGTTTGTACTTTTGTCCGTGCGTCCGTCCGTCCGTTTGTCCGCCCGTCTGGCCGACCGACAACACTAGCGTGTAAATTATTTTTAGAATTTTCTACAAAATTCATATTTCCCAATCGCTCTGAGCGAACTCGAGGTTCTGCGAATTTGTAAGTATATTTTGACTTTTGCGTGTACTTTTTACTGAGGTCTCAAGAATATATTCAAAGTTTTACATTTTGTAACCTTTTTACATTTTGTTGCCTTAACATTAGTCAATGGTACACCGTTCATTTTCAACGGAGTAGAGCATTCTGTATTTGAAATGGAAAACTGCATTAAAACCATTTTCTTTTCATTTACTATTAATTTGATATTACGGAACCAACTTGAAACATCTTTATTGCAAAGAATGTTTGTATTATCCGCAAAAGAACTGTTTTTCCGTTTCGTATCGTCGTCGAGGGCATATCGTTTACGTATAGTAGGAAAAGAGTAGGGCCTAAAATCGATCCCTGAGGGATTCGTTGTGCAATTGGAAAAGAGTCGAAAGGATGTGTCCATAATGTATCATCATTCCAGTAAGGTATCTCTACTCTCTGCGATCGTTGTTTAAGGTACGAACGTAACCAATTTAGGACAATACCACGGATTCCATATGAAGGTAATTTTGAAAGTAAAATGTCATGATCAATGACATCAAAAGCTTTTGAGAGATCTAAAACTAATCTAATAGGTGCTTTGTTTTGATCCAATGACGAAGCGATCCAATGATGAGAATCAATTATTTGAACGTACTAAATATCTTACGAATAAATAAAAAAGAATATTGAAATTATTAGATTTGGACTCAGTAGAAAATGTAATCTAATAATTTTTTTTCATAATTTAGTTCAGTAAGATCTGAATTACGCAGTTAAGAAACAATTAGAACAATCTAATATTCAAGCCATTACATTTGGTGAGTCATACTGCGATGGCCATTGTAAAAGGAATGCATTATATTACATTGGTTGGTATGTTATTATACTAAATCATTTATTGTTTTATTTACAATATCGGCAGGTTTACCGAACATGACGGATATACAAACATCTTATCATTATGTCACACAGTATTTTAGTAGCCAAAGAGGTCTACTTATTTTTTCTCGCAAAGTATTGTTTTTAAAGCCAAGAGTGCAAATGCACTTTCCGGTGCTCATGTAGGTTGCTGATCGTCCATTTATATTTTATTGAGGGATGATTAATTTTTGTTCTACAATATTATATTTAATCTGCGGCACATGAAGAGGCATTTCTGCGCATAACTTGTACTACTTCTAACCACACAACTTAATTCTGAAAGTCATTATTTAGAATGCTCTTAAGATGTCTGGAATTTTACCTTAAAATTACAGTTATTGTTATGGTTCCCTTTGCACCCGCCGAAAATCTTATTACTTTCACTTTTTCCCTTCGCGTAATTAAATCTTAAAAAAGGGGCGTATAAGTATCTTTTCAGTTTTTAACCCCTTGAAGACTGCTGCTGGTGGAACTATTTTCATTAATTTTTCGCGCGAACTACACACCTATTTATTTTATGCAAAAAATTTGTTTCATTGTTTCGTGCAGTAAATATCTATGGATGTAATGTCACCTACGAGATGGATGACTCGAGTAAACAATAGTTCTTACCCGTCACGGAACATGTCTGATAAATGTCACGTGCAAGATTGCTGTCGTAAATATGTTTACGCTGGAATAGAGGGTTGTGGGTACGTTTTTCGAGATGGTTACAAGGAATAGTTGAATACTTGTTAAATAGTTACAGAGAGCTTATATTCTCTTTAAATTTACACTGTTTTCAGGCAAATAATAAGCTACGCTATGGTTGGATTTCGAAAACATATAAAACGTTGAAAGTGATTCCACATGAATGACACTGTTATAAAATTCACAATAAATACACAGAAAATATGAGCTGTAAAAAATTATATACACAAGCATATACCTTTTATATACACAAATAAATCATTACGTTTACACAAAAAGCAAGAATCCTATGTTAAAGCTTTGCAAAACCATCTGAACCCAATACTTAGTTCAGTAAACTAAACTAATTCCTTTGAACAGTGTCGGTTCCTTGCGTGTTATCAACACCAATCTAATCACGAAATAATTTAATTTGATGAATTTCATGATTTTAAAAAAATGAATTTTATAATGACAATGTTCAAGAATTTAAATATTCGAACATTACACACTTTAATCATTCTCTGATCCTAACATTGACAGTTTAATTAAATTTACGTAACTCATAAAAAAGATTTTACAGTTATTTGCTCTATTCTAGATTCTGTTTTCACGTTACGACACTTTATTCGAGCATAAAACGAATTCTAGTAATAGTGATCTGAATATACATCATCTAACGTACTTTCAAAAGAGTTTATGTCTCTTTTCGAAAACATTAATCTCGTAGTATGCAAATTGCCTATCTCATAGCAAAAACTTGTATATATACTCGTTTGTGAACGTTTCACTCACGTTACCCTGTTGCGTTGCACCTACACGTCAGCCTCAGAGTCGCTTGTCTTCGCATCAAGGTCGGTTCGCAGTGTTCCTGGGGATGTATACTGTTCGGCACATGGCGAGGGTTCCTACCAATGAACTTCTTCCAAAACCTCGCTTGGAATTAGGCTCCGCTATAACTTTCGGATTTATATAGCAAAGTTATAGCTTCTAGTTCCACATCCAGATATGTTTACGAACTAGTATCAGCCCCGAATTCGAATTCCAGTTGAATTGAATTAGTAGATCAAAACCAAAAGTAAATAAAAAGCTTTTTATAAGCTTTTCTGATGGCGTTTCCGTTAAATGTTCTCTCTGTCCGGCACGTTTTCAGACGACTTCTTCTTATGAACATTACTTCGTACCATATAAAACGGACGAAGTTCTCTTTCCTGTCGCATATTTCCGTGCGTCTGGCGAAGAAATTCTTGATTGCTCCAATTTACTAGAGCGAATAATTCCTTACATCAGAGTCTTCTAGAAGCGCCTTCTAGTTCTCGTTACTCGTACCTGCTTTTGCAGCCATGACGGCGACAACTGAAGTTTCTGCATAAACTTCGCATTCTAAACGCAAGGTCATGTAATTAAAGATAATTATTGCAGTTGTTTAGATTATTATTATTATTATTATTATTATTATTATTATTATTATTATTATTATTATTATTATTATTATTACTATGCGACCCACCCGTCCGACTAGCTCAGAATGGGGGGTTTTCTGGGTGGACGCAAACAAAAAAAAATTTATAAGAATAATGGCGGGGTGCAGGGTCGTGCAGAACGTTGTGGATTGGATGCAATTACTTAAAAAACACAAGGAGAATCACGTTTCACACACTCAAATATATTCTATAAAAGTTTTGCTGTTATTACAATTACACGAACCAATCAGAAGATAATTTAAATACACACTGATCATAAAATGCTGAAAGGAAAAAAAACACAAAACACACTAGTCACTATATACAAGGTTTCTTACTCTCTCTCTGAACATTCAATTACAGTTACTACTTTCTTCAATCATGAGAAAGGTTTAGAAATGTTTACTTTTTACAAATTAACAAATTCTACTTAAAAATCAAGTCTGACAATTCTGAATTGATCTTGTCCGTAATAAATTACTCTCTCTCTTTCAACAAAACAATTCTGAGAATATCTGTAACTGATTACTCCTTCATTTTCTAGTTTTACCAGTTATAACTGTACATTTCCAATTTTCTTTTGAAAGAAAAGGTTGATTCTTTACTCGCGTGCTAGGGGTGGAAAGGAATTGTAATTATACTTTTCTTATCGTTAAGTATGACAAATACGTCTCCCCCCTCTTTTCTACGCCAAGACTGCAACCTAAACTTTCCTTCCAATATCTAGAAACTGTTCGCTAGGCACGACCTTACGTTTTCGCTTCTCGGGTGCGACGCGGAGCTCCCAGCGGCGCGGCCTCGAAGTAACCAACCTCGGTCTGAGGACGCCGTCCCCTCCACAGAACTGCTCGCTCTTCCGTCGAAGTCTCGTTGTTCACCAGCACGTTCCCACCGTCTCGTATTCAGTTGAAACTCTTTTCGTATGCTCAGATAGAATTGTATTGGCGACGAATTCTTTTAAATTGAGCACTACAGATTTACAAGAGCCACTATTACGACGATAAACGAAATTAACGAGAGAAAAAAATAAACTGAAAATAAAAGAAACGAATTCATTGGTTAGTTCATGCCTATTCATTACTTCTCAAATTGCAAAATTAAAATGTTTCACTTCGTCTCTTTCTTTGAGAATACGTTTATATCAATTGTAAGGAGATAATTACCTCTTCTAGTCTTCTTGAAGAGTTTTTCATAGAATGCCTTCCTGTAGTCCGTTGCAGCACAAGTTCCCGTCTTGTGGTCGGCACGTCCGAACTGGTCCGCTGTTGTCTAGAGAAAGAACGACTTTTTCTCCGTCAACTACAGGGCTCGCCCGATCTAACGTGGCGATCTCCATTGATCTCTTTAGGTAATTGTTACCTTCTCATATCATTCCGCGTTGGCGCGCGTTCAAACAGCTGGTCTCTTGTTCAGGACATTAATGTGACCCGCTTTCCGAGGCTTCGGGGGAAACGGATGGTCACAACTAATACTATTCCTCTACTTCACGACTAAAGATCTTATAAGTCGGTTGAATATAAAATCTACACCAGGTTGAAACCAGCTTCCTAAGGAGCAAATATAGAGATTATCGGTGCCTCTACAATATATTGCGCAAAATGTGGGCTGTTCTGAAATAAGCAGTATCTTGTGCTCTCCAGTGTTTTGAATAACCTATGAGTTTAGCCAAGTTTACGGAACAAATCCCAGAGCTCTGATAACTAACGAGACGACCTGTACTTTTACGTCCACATTTGGCAGATCTCGATTTCCGAACTCTTGTATTTAAGACGTTTCTTTGTCTCCTTGCTTACGTTTTGATTGCAAGGCACAACCACATTTTCAAGTAGACACAATTTTAAAAATATGTTTAAAAGCGTACCTTACAATGTAATAGGCCTTTGCCCTACTAAGAGATGTGAACATGCTAAAAAATTAAATAATAATAATAATAATAATAATAATAATAATAATAATAATGATCACTAAGCTGTTGTTATTTCAACAACAAGAATAGATAGTACGGAAATTCATGGGAAACAATGTATTAGAAATTCTTTTTAAAAAATAGATGTATTGTGCTCTGATTATGTATATCTGTGCAATTCATTCAAATGTACCAATAAGATGAGAAAGTAAAAACAATAATAATAATAATAATAATAATACATTTTGATAATTACTGGAGGAGTAAGAAAGATAGGGCATAGATATGTACTAAAAGGACTGAATGGTGTATGATAGCAGGAGACAAAACATGGGGACCTATCCATCGAAGATAAATCTATGTGGAGCCTAGAAAAATCTGAGAGTTAACCTCACCTCTAAGAGACGAAGTGACGATGATATTTCTAACAATATAAGATAGAGAAAGCGGTTATTATTCAATTTAACTCTCTTCGCTGGCGTACAAACATTATACAAATAAGATAAATCTTTGATCCCGGTGAATAAGCTGATACCTCAAAAAAATGAAATTTTCCATCACAGCAAAAATCTACTCTAATCTAAAGCTGTAAATCAGGGATTAATGATATTCAGCCAAAACCTACACAAAAATAGTTTCGTTTTAATATCGCCTTCGTTTGAATATCATTAATCCATAATTTACTTCAGTTGAAAGTTGTTTTTGCTCTCCCGTAAAATATTGGGTTTATGACTTATCAGCGTATTCACCGGGATCAAAGTTATAAGACTTTAGTAGAGAGTACCTATGGAGCGGAAACATGAGTTCCGTAGAAGAAGTGAAAGAGATTGTACTGAAAATTCTGTAAATGAAACCAGAAGAATAAGGAGAAAATTAGTTTGACTAGTAAGTTGTTCTCTCGTGTACATTAATTACATAATTTACATACGTACGTTTTGTAATTGGTAATATGAATACGAGACTAAATATACAATATTCTTTTGGAAGACTGAGAGAACTGCTTAAGGTCACATAGACGGTCACAGAACGATGACGGCTAGATCACTGTTCCCAGAACGGAGATTAAATATTACGTGAGGCAACCCGTGTGCCCGCAGCTGCACTCAACACTAGCCAGGGAAGTCACTGGTTTGAGTTAAAATTTTATTTTTTAAATGTCTTCCTTAAAATATATGTATGAAAAATCTGTTCGAAAATGTGTATTAAACACACCGGGAGAGGCGTCTCAGGGCATCAACTGATATCACAGCTGTATCTTGGCGGTGGCAGGATTTTCTAGCTAGTTAGCTAGGTGGAGGTCAATGGCTGTATGGATGAGGATTCTAGCGACCGGCTGCTCTTATCAGCAGTTTTCTGTGGTTTCTCCAATCAATTCGACGCGAATGCCGGAGCAGTGCCGTAACAAACGGGCCACGAACCGCGTGTAATTTTTTTCTTCCTCTTCCTTATCTTATCCTCACTTCTTACTTGCACACACTTACTTGCACCACAGTACCACAGGTGCCGGGAGATTGGTCGGAAGCTTAGAGTTTGTCCCGGCTGGGGGCAGTGCCCCGCTGGTGAGAAATACCTGGTTCTGAATAATCTGCATAGGCGACCGTGGGTCGGCGCTGGATCTCACCATGTAGCGGGGAAAGATCATTGCCACATCCCGCGATAAAACATACTGGGCTAATGACCTTAGCAGTTGACGTGCCCGGAATTACTAATCAATCATTGCATTAAATACGGTTTAGTAACATAATAATTTGAGTAAAAAGAACAGTTTTGATAAAGAATTTTAATATTACAATTTACCACTTGTTGAAAGGGTTTTAATAATTTAATTGATAACTGCTTTGAGAAAATGTTTAAAACTGCATTCATGGAACATCCTAAGAAAAATGCAGGAGTTTGGTTAAAATGTTATTTATAATTGTGGATTTTTTCACTTGACTCATGTAAATATATGGAGAGTTTCAGCTCACCAATAAGGCACCTGCTATGCATAACATGCAGAAAGCGAAGCAAGGGACAGTTCAAATTTACGCGTTTATCTGAACCGGAGACGCGCAATTACACCCCCATGAACGCGAACTTCCACTCCGCAGAGACTTCATATAATCTCTTCGCGCCTCATGGAGTCGAGCATTAATCAAAACTAGCAGCATATTTCTCGGCTGCACTTCCCGCGCCGCAGGACTCAAACGCACGGACGCGGGTGGGTGGGTGGGTGCGCGGGCGCGCGGAGGGGGTGGGAGGAGGGAGAACAGCCGGTCGCCTTCTCTTCTGGGGGTGCTATTAATTATGGCGACACCCGAGCCTCAGTTTAGGAGTCGTGTTGGCGGTTGCGACGGCGGTGGCGGTGGCGGGAACGATGGAGTGGGCGGTGGCGTTGGTGTGGGGGAGGTAGGAAAGCGGAATTTGGGGGGATGCGAGACGAGAGAGTTGGACGTGAAAGAAACTGAGGAAGAGAAAGCATGGAATCAGGTGAGAGCATCTCCACTTATTCTAGCCAATCTGGGATACGGGCGATTCGGTTTAGCAGAAATTTCGATAATTGGTTAAAAGTCTGAATGAAGTAAAAGCACGTGAAACAGAAAAAGTTATTTCCATTGATGGAATTCTATTAACAAACATTAGGAACAGAAAACTGCAAAAAATTGTAAGATGTTCATATAAATGTAATAAGTTAAATTAGGTAAGATAATTACCAAACATATAGTTATATTAAAATTACAAGGGAGTAGTACAAGTAGAACAATACGCATGTAGTTACCCTATTGTAGTTCAATCATCAAAAAAGCTCTTTGCTTTTAAAGATTATCTCATTCCCATGCGGCATGTCACGTAATGTAATTCTTCATACAATATTCTTATTTATTAACAATGTAATTCCGGCAGTGCTTCCCGTAAATGTATGTTGGTCAAGGCTTAAACAGATCTCTAGCGGAATCGGATATTATGTAAAGAATTGTTTTGTTAGTGTTTATGTGCCGAACAATAAAGAAGCAGCTTTCGCTGTAATTCAAAACTAGTTTAAATGAAACCTTAGTGCCGTTCATTTACTTAACTATACCTAAGCATATAGTAAATAATACATTTAATAGATAATGGAGATGATTCTCAAATAGATATACCGAAACGAAATACAAGTAAAATAAATTCAGTAACGTAAGAAAACGTTTCTTTTTTATTATAATGCATTGTGAAACAATCAGTTTAGCATACCGTCCTAGGACTTAGATATATTTTCCTTCCGATACTTCATTACGCGAAAAGATAATGTTCCAGTACTTGGGGCTTCCACCAGATTATGTCGTATGGAGTACTTTGGCAACTATATAAACGAAAGGCAACAGCATTGACTGTGAAGTCAGATATGACAAAGCAGTACAATCTTTGAACTCGTTTTTCTGACCGTAGGCAAGCAGCGTGTATCCCAGAGAATGCCGTATTTCTCCGAGGCGAGTAAAAAATGAAGGCCCACGCGGCCAGGTAAACTAATATCTCTAGGCGCACTGAAGGATGCCCGGGCGTCAGGGTCGATAGCAGGTGCACACGCGCGCGCCGAGGCCAGCGAGGGAGGCAAGGGTTGCGAGGACGGTGGGTCGCCGAAGGCGCCAAGGGCGCGGACGACACTGAGGGCACGGAGAGCACAGAGCACACTGAGGACACTGACACTGCGGATTGAGGACATTGGTCCTGAGCACACTTGAGGGCACCGAGGTCACAGATCACAGAGGACAATGAAGTGAGTGAGGAATCAAGGGCGCTGACGCGGATGGCAATGAGGGACTAAGTCGATTAACTGATTGATGTTTCCGGGCACCTCAACTGCTATGGTCATTAGTTCCGTTAATGTAGTGAATATATTATTGTGCGATGTGACCGTGATCCACCCACGCTGGATGGTGAGATCTGGCGTCGACGTACACGTCGGCATGCGGGGGTTTGGCGTCCCCCCAATAATGCAGCACCACAGCCGTGACAAGCTCGAAGCTCCCGAGATGTGCGGAAGTGTAGTGCATGTGTGTGTAAGGAAGAAGATACGACAAGGAAGAGGAAGGAAAGCTCACGCCTAGTCCGCGGGCCGTTTGTCAGGGTACTTCTCCGACATTCGACTGGTATTCATCAATACATGGCAAAACTATCGATTAGGGCAGCCGACCGCTAGAAGTCTGAGCAGTTCGTGTCTAAAATCTGCCAATGTCAAGACTCGAATCCTACTGGTCAGAGTCGCTGCAGTCATCGGTAATGCTGGCTCGGAGGTAAACTCGGCATGTCATTTCTTCCGAGGTCGTTGACGACACTGGCACTGAGGATTCAATATAAGCCCCGAGAACACTACGACGATACCAAGGGCTCTAATGACTCTGAAGATTCTCAGAGGCGAGAGTGCCATACGGTGGCGGTGGCGGTGTGGGGGGCGTTAAGGGGATGAGATGATGTAGGCGATATGGGCACTGTGACCGCTGGAGACGTTAAGGGTAGCGAGTGTTCCTGAAGGTACCGAGAGGCGATGGCATAGAGTTAATGATGGCAAATGCGGCTAGGGCGTCAAGGGTGCAAGGAAGCAATAAATCCTCCGGGCGCTGGGAAAGGTAAGGGCGACCAACCTTGCTGAGTGCATATGAGGTCGAGGACGCTGAAAGCGCTTAGAGGGGAAGGAGTGGCAAGGGAGCGACGAAGAATCTACGGGCGTAAAGGGCATTAAGTGTTAAGACGGCGCCGAGAATCCTAAGGCCTCTGAGGTCACAAACGGCATCGAGAGCTGGGCGAAGGCAGCATGGGTGGCGCAGCCGGAGAGGATGCCACGAGTGTTCTATGGTGAGGAGGGCAATAAAGGTTCCAATGACGAGACGATCGGGAAGCGTGCTGACGGCACAAAGGATGGCGAGAGCGGTATGGGCGCTGTGTTAAAGATACTACTGGAGATAAGGTAGATAGTAAGAATGAGGGTAATGATAATAAGGAGCTAATCGCGATAAGGGCACTAATAGCGATATGTGCACTATTGTCGATACTGGCACTATTGTCGATACGGGTGCTAATGTCGATACGGGCGCTAATGTCGATAGGGCGCTACTGTCGATACGGGCGGTAATGTCGATACGGACGCTAATGTCGATACGGGCGCTAATAACGATACGGGCGCTAATGCCGATACGGGCGCTAATGTCGATAGGGCGCTAATGGCGATAAGGGCGCTAATGGCGATACGAGCGCGAATGTCGATACGGACGCTAATGTCGATACGGGCGCTAATGGCGATAATAGCGGTTATGGCGATAATAGCGCTAATGGCAATAAGGACGTTAATGACGATAAGAACGCTAATGGCAATAAGGCCGTGAAGGTGCTGAGGGTGGCGCGACGGCATTGGGGTAGAAGCCACGCAACGTTGGTGTCAATGGCGGCGAGGCGTCCGCGAAGCACCGGCGATAAGCTCCTTGCGCCCCGCGCCTTTCCGTGCGCTTCAAAGGGCGGCCGCTCGTTAATCATGCGGCATGTGCACTTTATCTGCCCCGATTTGCACCTGGCGACGCCCGCGCGCGCTTTTTCTCCCAGGCGCTGCCTTGGCGCCCCCGCGCGACGGCGCTCGTCCCGAGCAGCATTCCACGTGGACGTCGACGGGCAGGGGCGGGTGCCACTGCCCTTCCAAGAGGAGTCATGTTCGTCATGTCTTCGTAGATCAAAAATGCACGGCATATGTTCACCAACTATGGAAAACCCTTTTAAAATAGTGTATCGATACTTTTAGTATCGATAACATAATATCGATACTTTTCTAGGCACGAGGAAGGGCGAATGGTGGTTCCGTGAAACAGATCGATGAAAGGCTAGACGTACAAATGAAATTGTGAAAAAAAATCATTTCACTAGAGGTATTACACTGTTCAACACGATTTTTGACTCCGTTCTTTTTATGATTAGTTGGTTCATTTTGTTCTAACAGGAAGGAAATTCAACGATGTAATGTTCCTGGTTTGCTTTTACGGCCAGGAATTGGATATGTTTTTTTTAATATGAGCCTTTTTTCTTGATATTTTTGTCTTCATTGTGTTCTAAATGATCCCTAAATGTGTTGTGCAGCCTACGTACGTTTGACAGATATCCTTTATAGTAAAGAACGTTCAGTGTAAATGTTACGATATGAAAAACGCATATTGTAACGCTATTTTTTGGAGAAAAAAAGCTTTTTTGTTATATTTAGAACTCCGACGAACAAAAACAACGTTTCCACGAAGATATTATGGTGATGGAATCCAAATACAAAGGCAAACAATCGAGACATATGATGAGAGACTACGAGTGGGGAGTTCTTCGCGAAAGTTTACGGGAGGATAAACACAAGGTAAATCCACGTGAACTCGGTTATTTCCGAGTCCAAAGCCACGATTAGAATCCTAATGCAATATTTTGTTCGTATAGTATATTTATAACAAACATTTTTTGTGCCAATTAGTTATATTAGGTCTTGCCTTACAATAAAATTAACTACTCTAATCTGTTCTTTTAAAGTCCTGTTATTTCCTAATTTGACGTAAATCATACATATTAATTTTGTATGTTAATAAGCAGTGTGGTACACAATATTATATTCGTATAATACATTTGTTTTCAACATACATCATGAGTAGGGCCAGGATAATTATATAATAATATATTTTCCTAACGTAACTCAGTCAAGTCAAATCAACGATATATTCACGTTTCATATCGGTTAGTGCCAAAAAAACGTCGATATTTAGTTCACATTTTTACATATTTTACCCGAAAGTAGATATATTTACATATTTTACCCAAAAGAATATATTTTTACATATTACTGCAAATTATTTAATCATTCATTTTTCCTTTTTTGATAAGGAATCTTCCAGACAAACAATTCAGCATTCTCAATTCAACATTTTTCTGTAGCCTCCTCTATAAAATGTCGTTATTGTATCGCGTTAAAATAAGCCAGTCCATAACTACCGACGGCATTGTAACTAAAAGCGCAAGGCGATAACGCAATCCATAGCTTCTGGTGTGTTAGTTTTCAGCGCGAGTATCGTAGAGAACAGAAAGGAAATTTGGTTTCTGAAAATGATACATTTTGCACGTGATATTGCGTTACCACCTACCGCAGAAAATACTTATTGATCATTTGGAACAAAATTAAGGGTGAAAAATCTATTATAATAAATAATAATAATAATAATAATAATAATAATAATAATAATAATAATAATAATAATAATAATAATAATAATAATAATAATAATAATAATAAGTACTTATAATAAGAAGACATCACTTGAATCCATCGAAATGTAAAAGACTACAAGTTGTGAGAACTGTACTAACACAAGACCATAAGTAAAAGTATTTCTTCACCGAAGCTCCATGACTTCGTACTGACAAATTGTGTCTTGAGATTGTCCTCCGACACTTTTTGTAGTGAAAAGAAAACAAATAATGATGATGATAATAATAATAATAGGAATAATAATAATATGCCGATCGTCGATAGGTGTTTGACAACGATGTGATTCACAATCTAATTTGGAATGAACCAGAAAGACGGCCGCTATGAATTCCTCAGAGAACAGACTATTTTGATACGTATGATGATGTTCATTTTATTAGGCATTTCAGGTTCTCAAAACGCACTGCTCTCTCTGTGTTGGAAAAGATCGAGGAAAAGCTTGAATTTCATTCGGACAAGTAAGTAAAAAAGAAAGTGAAGAAATAAATGTTATATGTCTGTAACAAAATTATGTAGGATTACCAGATCAAAATAAAAGAAGGAGATTCTTTTGTCGAGAAAGATAGCTTCTGCTTCTTTATTTTATAATTTTTCATTGTTTGCATGCATTCAAGCAATACAAAAAACAACTTCTAATAAATAGCATTATGTATCGTTAAAACGTGTGATAACATTTAGAAGGAAATGTCAATGTAGCAGTGTAGAATATTTATTTGTAAAATATTATAATTATTCCAAAATTATATCAAATCTGAAGGATTTAAAGAAATTAAAAGAAACTAATTATAATAGCCAATAAAAGGGAAAAGAATGGTCACATATTTCAAATTAGTAGAATCTGGTAACTGTGACAATGAATAGCATTTTGTCGGCTTTTTCATGACCATGGCTAGGATTTGTCTGTAATTACATATTTGTTAAATTAAAAACTTCTGTCAAATGTTGACGAATACAGTTTTTTGTAGTGATTTACAACATATTTGATAATACATGCTTTCAGAAAACATAAGACAATTTTACATTTGAAAATTTCAAATAGTTATTGAAAAACATGTAAATTACTAGTTTTCAGAAAAAGATAATGGAACTTACTTTCAGCAGCACAATAATGGCTGGCCAATTTTAGTGCATGAATTAGCTACTTTTTTACAGCTAGTATTAAAACAAAATTCCTTGCCTTTTTCTATTTATATTACTTGTTCAATTAGTACATAATTTACTATTTTTCACTTTATAATCCACATTGAGGTACTACATGTAATTTTTTATGATCACTAGTCCTGTTTATGAACTCTTTATTAAAGTTGTTGGAAATATTTTCTTTCATTTTAAATATTAACAAGGCTTTTCTATACTTCATACAAATCTAATTTCCCCATAATTTTTACATTGCAGAAATTAATCCATAACACTCATGAATCAGTTATTGACTACACTGCGCTACTATGCTACAAACTTCCACTTGCAATCAGCAGGAGATTATGGAGGCTTCCGCAAGTCCACTGCGCACAGGATAGTGTGCAGAGTCAGTGCTGCAATTAGACAACTCTGTCCTCAGTATATAAAATTTCCTGAAAATGTTGTGGACCAACAAGAAACCAGCTGCGATTTTTACACAATTGCGAGCTTTCCCAGAGTGATTGGAGCCATGGACTGCACGCACGTCAGAATATTACCACCTAGTGAACCAGAAGCCGAAATTTTCCGCAATAGAAAAAAATATTTTAGTTTAAATGTTAAAGCCATTTGCAACAGCAACATGGAATTTATCAACATCATTGGACGATGGCAAGGAAGTGCCCATGATAGCACAATATTTAATAATTCGAAATGTGCTAATTTTGAGAACAGAAGATATGAGTACTTTCTGTTGGGCGATGCAGGATATCCCTGCAGAAGTTATTTCATGACGCCTCTTGATGCTCCAAGAACACCAAGTGAGCATCTATACAATGAAGCGCACGTGCGCACTCGCAATGTAATAGAACGGGTATTTGGGGTGTGGAAGAGACGCTTCCCAGTACTAGCATTAGGCATAAGACTGCGTTGGCAAATTGCAAGACTGCGTTTGCAAATAATCGTTGCAACTGCCGTTTTACACAATATACTTCGGGCTGAAGGAGAAGAATTACCCCCAGATGATCCCGAACTGATGCATCCAACCCCTTGGGATGTTCTGCTTGCTGAAGGAGACGTGCAAGAAAGAGCACCTGCTACTGGTCAAGGTAGAAGAGCTACATTTCAAAATAATCGAAATAATCTAATAGAAAATTTTGGAATGTTGGTGAGAAATGGAAATCAATGAAATAAAATGCAATTTTGGTAATTTTTTTTATTTTGTTTTTAATTCCCACATTCTTTTTCAAATTAGCAGTTTTCAATTTTACTTTTAGAGTAAGACTTTCATTAAAAAAATTTAAACATTTTAAATGTTCTTTTATTTTCTCTCTTACTCCAACCTCCTGATCTCTTCTGCATGCCGCCTCCTGGCATCCTCCTGGCCCAGCACTGGTGCTGGCGAGGGAACCTGGCCCGGCACTGGTGCTGGTAACAGGGCCTGATCCAGTGCCCGTAATTAAAGTACTGGCAATTGGTCCTCTCAATAGCTGGGGAGAAAAGGAGGACCAATCCCCATTCACAAGATCAGGCTGAAATAAAATAAACCACAATGGTTAGCAACTTTGTGGGAGTAGTAGTACCAATAATAATAATAATAATAATAATAATAATAATAATAATAATAATAATAATAATAATAATAGTAATAATAATAATAGTAATAATAATAATAATAATAATAATAATAATAATAATAACAACCTGAAAATCTCCATCTCCTACCAAAACAACAGCTATCTATTAGCTAGACACTGATTAGTTTTACTTGATCAATTATCAAATATCTTAACAGAAGCAAGGAGGGCCAAAGATAAATAAAATGCCTCTCTTAATAGCATTTTTCTTCAGTAACAACGAATGTTAGAGCCAAACAAGTGTCGTAAAATTGATAAAACCAATACTCTGAATTTTAATTGTATCAATGTTTACTGCAAAGAAGACAATCCGTCCTAGAACTATTCAAATGAATATTTTACAATATCAATTTAGATTAATCACAGTAATTATTTTCTATTAAATATTGTCCACAATGGAGGTTTTCAGAAAGTCCCCGGAAATAACCAATTATTTCAATCGATATCTTGTATTTAAATAATCACTAACATTACTTAATGAAACATTTGTCATATTGTGATTGCAATAATGTGTGAAGATGTAGATATATTATTTTGTTTAAAATCACACATATATACATTAATTAAATACCACACTAGCAACATCAATAAATGGAAAATTATTAAAAAATGAAGTTCGTAGAAGAGAATTATATTATTAAACAGAATTTTATGGTTCAATAGCAATTTATTTCAGTTGTTAACTTTACAACTAAATAAATTTTACTGTTCTCACATTTCATGGCATACTGTTAAATAATAGCAGAGTTTGCTTTAAAACCAATAGGAATTAAATCTAAATGTTACAACAAATAGACAAGGGATTTTTTACCTTCAGAGTGCCCATCTAAATCCAATGGGTTATTAAATCCATCTACTTTGCTCCCCAGAAGATTTTTTATACGTTCTTGGATGGGTCGACACCGTATTTTAGAAGGAGGCCCTCCACCTAAATATAAAAATAAAATTAAAAAATCTCACCAATCCACGTAATATCCTGCTACTCAGAATTCATATTACAACTCACCCGTGGCTATGGCCTCCCTTCTTTCCGCGGCAGAAACCTGCTTAGTACTTTTTTTCAAATTTTCCCAGGCGCCTTTCAGGGTCGGAACATCACGATAGCACGTGGTCGTGCGGGCATTGTATTCTTCGGCGACGGTACACCACGCGACGCCCTTGTGAGCTTTCGTTGCACCGTCGGTCACCCCATTTTCTACGATGTGGAAATATTTTTCCACCAACTTCGCCAAAAGTTCCCTCTCCTGAGCGGAGAAGTTCGGAGCACGCTTCTTCCGATCGGCCATAATAAGAAAATAGAAATATAAAGAAATATATAGAATAAGAAATATAGAATAAGAAACAGGAATTTAAGAAAAAGAAAAAATAGAAAAA
>BLKR01005149.1:0-87872 GCA_011170035.1 Teleogryllus occipitalis | reverse complement strand
TGACTCCTGCATCAAGTAGTCTATGAATAATTTAATTTTACTTTTAGTAAACAATCTAGTCATACGTGTATTATTTATTGTGTCAGTGATCGCATTTCTTATAATGGTAAGAATTTGTGCATCGTGGTCACTGTATCCTAAATCTTTTGTCTCAACTTCATATCGAGTAGTAGTTTTGTTAATTATAATTTGATCAATTGCCTTCATCGAATTTTTTGTGATCCGTGTAGGTACATTAATTGTAATGTCTAAATTGAAGGAATTAATTAAATTGAGAAACTTTTCTTTCTCGCAAGATTCGACCAGAAAATCAATGTTAAAATCTCCGCATACAACAATGGATCCAAAAGAGCGATTGCTGACTTTGTTAAGTGTTATCTCCAGGTTTTCTAAGAACAAAATATAATCTGCAGTTCTCTTTGTTGGGGGTCTGTAAATGCAAAGTATTATCACTTTTAGTGAAGTAAGATGTACAACAGAAATTTCGAAAATATTTTCAATGGAATACACATTTAATTCTGCCAAGGGGATAGAATCAATATTATTTCTAACGTAAATACAAGAACCACCATACGTAGGACCTTTATGCGATTCTCTCTCTACAATAAAAGCCTGCGAGGTAAAAGTTTGGAATTTGGAAAATGCTAAGTTCATTAGGAGATAACCAATGTTCTGTAAAGCAAAGAACGTCTGTTTGATTTAGATCGCTCTGTAGAGCTGCCTCGATAAACTCAGTTTTATTTGAAAGGGACTGAACATTATGGTGAAGAATGTTTATTTTTTGCAAGTACCTACACGAATGTTTTTCTGCTGCATCTGACTGTAGCTGCTATATATTTACTCCATTTTTACCTCGAGTGCGTGGTCGAAGGTTGTAGTGTGTCCGGGCAGTGACAGGTTGTGAGGAAGATGGGGCATCAGATGAAGACGAATTGGTAGTGGGAATGGGAGAAACGGGAGTAGGTTCAGAGGAAGAGGCAACAGGGTTCGAAATAAGGGTGGGGGGTGGAGAACGTATGGAAGGCGAAAGGGACGGATTTTTTGCAGGAGACTGCGTAGGACTGGAGTTGATGATGTATTGTGCAAGTTTGTTACCGACTGCATGTTTTCCAGCAAGGTTCATGTGAAGACCATGCCGGGTGAAGTGTTTTGCTGAGAGGAAATTCATTTCAAAAAGTGTGACATTTGTTTCTCTCAGCTGCAGTTTCAATTGTTGGTTTGCGTGCTTAATCTCGCTGCATATTGTTGGTCTGTTGTACCAGAAGGGCAGAGTTGAGACTAAAATGTTAGTATTTTGGGCTGCACATTGTAATTTGTTAACATGTTGTTCAGGTGTAAAGTTACCGCCCAAGTTAATGTCATTCTGCCCTCCTATGATAATGACTGTGTCCTGATTGGTCATTGTTTTCGTGTGGGTGTCCAATTCTGCAGTCACATCTGCAAACCTCCTTGTATATGTATTTTTTTAATTGGCTGTAGTGTTTTGAGGTCGTTGGTACTCTTCAGTTATATATGCGAATGTCGTGCGGGTTGCATAACTAATTGTTTGACTTTTTTTTCGTAAACCGCATGAGTAATAAATTTCATTTTAGAGTAAAAAATTAGTAATAAATATGTTCTAAACATTCGTATTGGTTTTGATCGATTGAGCTCATTTTTTGAATTGGGTTGTGCTAGCGGGACTGTCATGCTAGTACAACCACTTTTATTTCAGAAACGGGAGGAGTAATAAATTTAATTTTTGGGTAATAAATTAGTAATAAATGTGTATTAAATATTCTATATGGTTTGATGTGATTGCGCTATGGTGGTTGTGCTAGCTTGACACGGCCTAAAAGCAACGGATTTTCCTAGGATTTTTGACACGTTGGGGCGTGGGTCTGCACTGATGGTCGAAATGCTCGTGTCGGCTACCGATTGATGCTCCGCTTCTGCAGCAGAGAGGTGCGGCCTCTAAATTAGTTGTGATTTCTCACCGCAACGAAATCAGATTCCAGGCCAATATCATCTGGAACACTGAGTGGATCCGCCTTAGTACATAAACAACGCACCGAACACTATGAACCACGTCGGAAACTACATGTGCCGACAAACAAATGGAAGAGAAGGATCCAATAAATTATAAAAATTAACAATGTAGATATTCCTCCACGAGTCCTTGCTCTTGAAAGGTCCATACACTATGTACCCACAGTGAACAGGGCAAACCGGGATCAACTGATGTCCCTGCAGCGCCTCTGACCGGGAGGTCCTAGGTTTGAGTCCTGACGGCGGCAGGATTTTCGACACTAGCTCTTCAGCTAGGTCGAATTCAGTCACTGTCTGGAGGAGAATTCTAGCGGCCGGCTGCTCTGATCGGTAGTTTTCCGTGGTTTCTCCGATCAACACCAGGCAAATGTCGGAGCAGTACCCTAACAAACGGGCCACGGACCGCGCGCGATCTGCCCTTCCTCTTCCTTGTCCTATCTTATCCCCTTACACACACACTTACACTAACATGCACTACACTACTACATATTCCGGGAGACCGGTCGGGAGCTTAGAGCTTGTCCCGGCTGGGGCGGTGCCCCGCTGGTGGGAGAGTCATGGTTAGGGGGAAACCCCACTAGACGACGGTAGGTTCGCGCCGGATCTCGCCATCCAGCGGGGGAAGATCACCGCCATCTCCCGAGAAAAAAATATGCCCTACACTCACGGTACTAATGACCAAAGCAGTTGACGCGCCCGGAAACACGAAAAAATCAATCAATAAAAAAGAATAGGGCAATAGAATCTGCTAGACAAATAAATTTTAATACATGTCATATTAGCATACTTTCCAAAATATTTTAATGTAAGCAAGACTACTAATTATAGGCTACCTGAGTCAGTTTGAACTGAGTTAGTGGAAAGAGTGCGTAAACAAAATAATACGTAATTGTTAAAACTCTAAATAACATATATAACAGAGTTGTATCTGATATCCCTTCAAAATATCATAATTGAAAAGATAACTGTAGTGTTACAATAGCACATATTTTTTCGCTTATATATTATTATAACTTTTGGGAATTTCGAAAATTAAGAATTCAACAACAATGAAACATATATTGTGGGAATTCTGATTCGGTGTTATTGACGTTCTTATGCGAAGAAATAAAAGAGGTCATCTTTGTCAACATAGTGTTTTTATTCAGATAGCCGGTTTTCGACGTCTTTGCCGTCATCATCAGTCTACAATGTACAGAAAAATGTAAATAAATTATAAATAAAATACAAAATAAACCAATTTAATATACAATTAATAGATACATTAAAATTTTAATTACAAATAGCAGTTAAAATTGCGAAAATTGAAATGCAACGGGAGGGTTAATATAGATAATAGCAGTTAAAATTAAAAATTATTAAATACCAATAAAGAAAGACACATTATGTAATTGCAAATGATACGGATCAAATAGCAGATAAAATTGCAAAAAAATAAATATGACGGAGGGATTAATAGCAGTTCAAATTACAAATTATAAATATAAATAAAGAAATACACATTCTGATATTGCAAAAGATACGGAAAAAGGGGGAGTAAGAATAATAATAATTAATGGCAAATGATTACATTTATGTTGTTTTTTTAAAAAAAATAATACAGCCAAATGGACTTTGTTATTTTAACAGCGCAATTATCGCTAGTCGTACGGAAAGGAAAATATTGGAACCGTTTTTGGGAAAATAGCATTTGAGCGTTTCTGAAAATGCGGAATTTGGAGGACATTTTCGCAGAAACAGTTGAGTTTTCGAGAAACTTTATATGACATTATTTAATGCATATATATTCTCATAAATATAATAATGTAAACAAATTGCTGCTAATGTAAATATTAATGACGTGAGAGACAAGTAAAAAAAAGTAATTTTTGTAATTTTTGAAAAAAGAAATGGATTGAGCAATATGGCGTTTATATCATCTTAGTCCATTTAGTACTATCCCTACCAAAGGTATAAAGAAAACATCTGGAACCGTTTGTGAAGAAATCTTGTTTTTGTTATTTTTTTAAAATTGCTCATAAAGCACGGAATATTGCACGAAAACGACTACAATTTTCAAAAACTTGTACGTGGCCTTAATGAAAGAACTAAATATGGAGAACAAATTTTATTTGAAGGAAAAATCTGCATCTTCAATGTTATAGTTGTAGGAAAACGCCGAAAAATTTGAAACTTTTACTGTTTTCGAAAATTCAGAGTTAACAGTGAAAAACGGACCTCTGCCACACTTATAAGTGTATTTTTCTCTATTCTTACAAAACATTTAAAGAAACAATTTGGAGCCATTTTTGAAAATGTTCGGGGGGGGGTCATGTAATGTACTCGCAAATTTTAAAGAAAGTTTTTCAAAATTGCAGCGCCTCGGATCGAGCCAGATCGATCGTGGAATATCCATTTTGGAAAAAATCCTATGTATGGATTAGGCGCTAGTGGTATTCCCAGACGGACGAACGGACGGACGGACGTTTTGAAAAAACAATACAAAAAAAAAACAACACTTTTTCGGTATCAGGGGACCAACACGTGTATTTCCATTGAAATATCGAAATCGAGTTTCCGCAGCATTACATAACTTTCTCTAAACTACCTATATTGCTCCATATATTCGTGCGTATACGAGAGTTGTTGCAGTAAATAACTAGCAACAGAATGACACAGATTTTATTGTACTAGTTAGTTTTGTTAATTTCTTTGGTCCTGTCGAGCTTTTCGGTCTTGCAACATACTATTGCCAACTGCCATCTATTGCTGCCCAGAATACATTTTTTTGACATTTTCTCAATTTTTCGGTTTCCTGATTGTAGAAACGAAATATTACTTTACGAATATTAAAGAAGAGCAAAACCTTGTTCTAAATAGCAAATTTTCATTGAAAAATTTGATGCCGTTTTTAAGAAAATGGCGTTTAAGCGTTACTGTAAATACGAAATTTGAAGCTCTTTTTCATAGGAATCTATGGAGTTTTCGAAAAACTTCATATGAAGTCATTCCAGGCACTTTCATTCACAAATGCAATAGCATATTATATTCAAATTGATAGAAACGTGCATACGAAGAGCGTGAGAGATATTTAAAAAAATTGTAATAAAAAAACAAAATAATACACCAAAATGAACTTTACGTCATATTAACCAGTGCGATTAACACTATCCGTTAGAAGAGTTTGAAGAAAAAATTTGGAGTCATTTCTGAAAAGGTAGCATTTGAGCAATTCTGAAAATGTGGAAATTTTGAGCTCATTTTCACAGAAAACTATTGAATTGTCAAGAAATTGTGTAGGATATTATTTAAAGTGCATCGACTCATAAATATAATAATGTGAACAAATTGCCGCTGATGTAAATATTAACCAGATATTAAATAATAATATTATTAAGAAACAAGTCAATACAATTACATTTTTGTAATTTTTGAAAAAAAAAAAAAGTAGAGCAATATGTCAGGTTACATTTACCACTATTACTGCCAAAAGTTTAAAGAAAAAAATTGCAGCTGTTTTTGTGAAAATTTTGTGTTTGTTATATTATAAAATTGCACATATTGCTCGCAATATTGTGCGAAAACTACTAAAAGTGGCAAAAAAATATACATGACCTTAATGAAAGAACTTACTAGGGAGAAAAATTGTACTTAAGGAAAAATCTCTATCTTCAATTTTGTAGTTGTAGGAAGACGCCGGAAGAAAATTTTTACAATTTTAGAAAATCCAGAGTTAATTCTGAAAATCGGACCTAAGCCACATTTTATGTGTATTTTACTCTATTCTTACAAGAAATTTAAAGAAAAAGTTTGGAGGCATTTTGGGGAAAAATTTTGAAAATGTCCCAGGGGCTTCATGTAAAGTACCGCCAAATTTTAAAGAATGTTTTTCAAAATTTTAAAGCTTCAACTAGAGCCAGATCAACAGGGGTTTCTTGAATTTGGAAAAGATCGTTCGCGAGGTTTAGGCGATAGTAGTGTTCACGGACGGACGGACGGACGGACGGACGGACGGACGGACGGACGGACTGTCGGACTGACGGACTGACGGACGTTTTGAAAAGAACCACATTTACAGTATCAGGGGACCCCGAAACATGTACTTCTGTTGAAATCTCGAAATCGATTTTCCGCAGCATTACATAATTTTCTCTATACTACGTATATTACTCCGTATATACGTATGTACAGGAGACAGTAAAATTAGTATCTTAAACGGGGTGAGACTATAATATGGAGTAAGAATGTGCTCCACTTCTTGAGATATTTGCATCCCATTGACAGGTATAAGAACTTTTCTGTTTCTAACGTGAAGAAATAGCTAACATGACGATCCTGGTAAGTATTGTTTTATAAAAGTGATTCATTTTCACGCCAAATGCCGTGTTGGATGTCTATGCATAATTAGTGTAAAATTTCTTTATTGAGTATTGGTAATTTTGTATTGTTTTGTTAGTGAATGTCGACCGTGTCGAGAAATGTTAATACGTCAACAGCAAAGTTGTGCAAGTTAGAAACAGTAAATTTCCTATTCCTGTCAACAGGATGCGAATATTTCAAGAAATTGAGACTGGCACATTCTCACTCCATGTGGCACAGTCTCGTCCCATTTGACGGTATTAATTTACCAGTTAAAAAACGGTCAGAATGTTTTTACAACCACTGCAACGAAAAAACCGACATTAACATGTTCCTTAAAATTTTGAAAATGCAGAGACTTCATGTAAAGTACCCCAAAATCAAAATGAAGACTCGAAATAAACTAGTGGTGCTACAACAGCACATTCTGTCTCACGTTATTTTTAAGTGTACCGCCATATTATACTACTTCATCAACGTGCAAAATTGCTTCCAGCCAGCAAACATTATTTTCCGCGCAGAGACTCAAACTCAGCTCCTCCGAGTTAACTCGCCGTCAGCTATACCACTACGCTGCAGACGAACCGTAAGGTTTGAACTCTGAGACAAGCAGCATAATTTTTATCGTCCCTTGGTTCATACGAGGAGAAAATTTAAAGAAAAATTTTGGAGCGGTTTTTGAGAAAATTTGTTTTTTTTAGAAACTGCATACATTTCAGACACAAATACCTAAAATCCACATTTATAACAGACAGATAATCCATTTTTATAACAGACTTTGTCTGAAGCAAAAATCTTTATCTTCAATTTTGCAGTTTTGAAATGTTAAGTTTTTGCAATTTTCGAAGAAAACGTAAAGATGGGACTAGCGTCGTATTTTTTATCGTATGTTATTATACGTGAGGAGAGCATTGAAAGAAAATAATTGGAGAGGTTTTTTAGAAAAAAATGTTAAAAAAATTTAACTCGCCAATATTTCGCGCAAAATTGCAGTAAAACTACTCACATTCTCGAAAACTTCAATGCGAACTTATTTGAAGATATCTTTAAGAAATCGATTTCATTAAGGAAAAAAATCTATCTTCAGTATTATAGTTGTAGGAAGGCGCCCGAAAAAAATTGCACTTTTGAATTTTTTAAAAAATATGTGATTTTAACGAAATGGGACCTACATAATTCTCTTGCGGATCTTTACGTTATCCGAGGTCAAAATTTAATCATACATTTGGGGCCATTTTTGAGAAATTTTTAAACATTTTTTTAGTCTCGATGTAAAGTTTCCTTAAAAATCAAAATTTCCGTTTGAAACTCCCAAAACCTGGAGTCGGTTTAGATCGGTCGGGGAATATTAATTTTGGAGAAAATCGGCTGAATGGTTTGGGAACTAGCGTTGACCAGAGACCGACAGACAGACGTTTTGCCGTCAATCGATTTTTCGGTTTCAAGGACCCACAAAATATGGACTCTGGCTGCACCAAGTGTTAGAGGAATATTTAGAGGAAAACGTAGAAGTATGAGTGTCGACGGGTTGACTTTTAGCATCTGAGTTCGGGTCTCTGCGCGGAAAAAAGTGTTTGCTGGTTGAAAATACCTTTGCAGGTTTACGTAGTAGGATAATATAGCGGGACAGATAGAAATAATGCGAGGAAGTAAGTGTTTTGGTAGCACCACTAGTTTCAAGAGATATTTTTAATTGAGAATACGATGTATTGAGGACACAGATAGTAACACATAGATTTTCTAACATAACTACACATCTTTTAATGATGTATTTGGAAACGTAATATTTCGCGTCATAAATGCTTTGGCCCGAAAGGTTGATGGCTATGGACGAACTTGTCTGCAGACTGCGCAATCTAACGAGGTTTTTCCAAATTCGTACTCTAGACCGAAGTATTAAGATTAAATTTATTTTATCGGAGAAAGTATAAAATATTTTAACGCCCATTGAGAAGTAAATACTTGAAAGACTTCCGTGAGGCCTGTCCAAGATACTGAATTGACATTATCTTTTGTATCCGTAATGTTATTAGGTTTGTTAATATAAAATATGTTGTTATATGCAGTGTCCAAGTGACGTTCCTAAATACACGGAGAAGAGAGTTCAATTCTCAGTCTACGTAGATAATTTTATCAATTGTACATTGCCATAAAATCCGCAAAATTACAAAATTCTACATTTAACCTGTCAATGTTATGCATAATGCAGTCAAAATTCGCTTTCGCGAGCAAGGCAAAGATTTGAATTCTGAAGAAATGACATAAGTCAACACTTGTATATGGAAGCAAAATATGCCTAATGCAGTAAGAAGGTAAAAATAATAGGTTTTAGCCCTGCGTCACGCGCGCTATTTTTACTTTCTCTCCTTCAAGAATGTAAAACGGGATGATTTTGTAATCGTGCGCTGGAAAACAGCGAATTTGCGATAGAAAAAAGGATTGTCAGGATCTGGTGAAGGGAAAGTGGGTATGTCCTATCCGTATATATAGTAAATTACTTCCTGTAACACGTGGTGTAACCAGAATGCATGTTTTGTTGGCCCTTGATACCAAACAATCGCTTGACGGCAAAATGTCTGTCACTCCATCTATTGTCAAACCTAGCCCTGAAACCGTGAAGCCGATTTTCTCTAAAACTGATATTCCCGGATGGATCTATACGAACTCGAGGCGTTGGGAGTAACGACTATTTTTATTTTTTTAGTTTATTTCACATGAAGCCTAAAACCATTTTAAAAATTTTCTTAAAAAAGGCTCCAAATTTTTTGATTAAATTTTGTCCCTTTGATAGCGTAAAGGACACTTAAGAGTATTTCGAAGGTCTCATGTTCGCTGAAATCCCTGATTTTTCGAAAAGTGCAAAAGTGCAATTTCTGGGGGCGTCTTCCTGCAACTACAATGTGGAGTTTTTAAAAAATAAAATCTATTCTTTAAAGACAGACCTTGAAATAAGGTCATGTTCAATTTTTCCTGTTTATTGTAGCTGTACTAGTTTTAATTCGCTTTGCTGAATACTCGCTACTATGTACTTCAGTACGTACTTCAGGAACCCGATGACAAGTTCCCAGAGAAAGCGATCTGCGAATTGGGTTCAAAACGAGTTTGGTATTTTATAGACATTTATTAAATTATACAAAATTTAATTCGATTTACATGTTAAAAAGTAATGCATAAATTTCATTTTGTAATAGTTGTTTATGTTAAACTGGAGGTGGTAGAACTGCAATCTTTCTGGATATATTTTTGCTATTTTTGAATATTCAGAGAATTCAATCAAAATGAGATGTCTCATTCTTTTAAGCGTCTCTTGTTCTATCTATGGAAAAAAATGAAGAAAAAGTTTGGAGGAATTTTTGAGATATTTTTTTTAATAATTTTCATTAATTTCAAGAATAAATTACGCGAAAAATTATCGTTTTTTCAAACAATTCTTCATGTCATTTTTTAAGATATATTGTTTTGAACAGTTTTCATTTAAGGCAAAAATCTATCCTCAATATTCCACTTTTTGAATTTTAACTTATTGCTATTTTAGAAAAGACAGAGGTCGCCCAATATGGGACCAACAGCATTTTCCCCGTCCTTTCATACGTACAAGGAGAATTATTTTTAAAGAACTGATTTTTAAAACAAATATCATTTAACAAAAAACTCGATCGTCAAACTTGTGCTTTTGCAATGTTAATTTAAAAAAACGCACTGAAACATTGAGCCGAAATATTGAGTAGTTTTTGAGAAAAAATCTTTAAAATTTTTAAATTTGCCTATATTTCACTAAAACTTTATTTAAATTATGCAAAAAAATATTCATATTTTGGAAAAATTTAACATGACTTTATTTGAAGATTTATTTTTTATGGACAGATTTCTTTAATTAAAAATCTATCTTCATTATTGTAGTTGTAGCAAGATGCTGAAAAAAAATGAAATTTGTTAATTTTCAAAAATTAAGGCCGTACAACGCAAATGTGACCTACGTCATTTTTTAAATCGTCTTTTGCTCTATCACAGGAATGAAAAGGAGAGGAGTGAAAAAAAGGACCAATTTTTGAGACTCTTTTATAAATCCCTCACGTAAAGTACCCTCAATATCATATCCGTTTCGAGTTCATGGATTGTCAGATCGATTGGGAAATATCTATTCTGACGAAAATCCTGCTTACGGCTTTGCCACTAGCGTTGTTCGACTGACAGACATTTTGCGAGAATCGATTTTTCGGTATCAAGGACTCCCATAAGGTGGATTCTAACTTCGCAACATGCCAGATGAAGTATTTTTACTACATACAAAATAGAATTATCCACTTTTTCTGTGTTAGGGTCCCACAATACAAGTTTTTAGTCGAATTGCCGTATTTTGTCATAATTCTCTCTCTATACTTCTACCACGTATGTATGTGGTATCATTTCGGATCGATTGGGGAATATCAATTTGGAGCATTGAGAACAAACGGATGGACAGACAAACGGAGAGACAGACGGTTTGCCGTCAAGGAAGCAAGTTCTCACAGATTTTCGGTATCAAGTACGAACCAAACGTGAATTGTAACTGCACTACGTGTCAACGAAGGTAATTTACTACATAAGGAAAAAGATTTATGTACCTTTTCGTTACTAGGGTCCGGCAATAAATTTTTCTGTCGAGAAAACGCCGCTTTTTCCCACAGCATTACTTTTTATATACTGGATAATCAGTAGGCGAAGAAGTAAAATCAGTTATTTAAAAAGAATCATGAGAATTTTTTAAAAAAGCACTAGTTTTTGCGTAATTGTTGCTTCAATTTATTGCAATTTGTAAAAAAGATATTTTATGAAAATTGTCTCAAATTTTTCGTTTGATTTTTTTCGCGGGTGGAGGAAAGCACGCTTAAAAATGGCAAAAGTCTCCATTTTGTTGAGCTCTCTGAATTTTCGAAAATTGCATCATTTAGAAATAATAGGTGAGATTATTATTTCTATTATTATTATTATTATTATTATTATTATTATTATTATTATTATTATTATTATTATTATTATTATTATTATTATTATTATTTTAAGTGTCAGTAAAATTCTGTACAACCGATGTACTGAGTGGTATAGTAGTAAAGCGCATGGCGCATTACTAAATCGGCGGATCTGAATTTATGCCCGAGACGGAGAAAAATTTTGATGGCTGGAAACACTTTTGCAGGTTCATGTAGTATAATAGTGCGTGTCTGTTACAAATAATTCGAAAAATGTGTGGTTGTTGGGCCATTGGTTAATTTTCTTGTCTCACGTGTACTTACGTAATGAAGAGATAATATTGTAATGCTGTGGAAGATATTGATCATTTTTCTACAGAAAAACTCATGTTGTGTGTCCTTGTAACAAAAAAGAGGATATATTTTGACCTCTGTGTCTGTATGCAGTAAATTACTTCATATTACAAGATTTTAGGGCTTATAAGAAGAAATGCGCCGATGACGAGTTAGCCGCCTGGAAGAAGCTGGGATCTCAAGGGAGTGGTTAAGGCGTATATTAACTATCCGACTGGAAATGCCTTTTTGAAAGAATATAATCTTCTGAACCCTGGTCTTTTTATCACTGCACTCCAATTGAGATCAAATACCCCTGCCAATAAATCTAGTCATTTTTTTAATTAATTCAACGATAATTCAAGTAGTATATGACTTAGTGTAGGGATCACAGAATTTTGAAAAAGTGCACAGAATTCACTTCCCCCATAGGAATACAGTTTTAACTGTTTTTTGACGTAAAATTTATAAATAAATAGTCTTAGTAGAGGAGGCCCTGAGAGGATGTATTCTGCAGGAAGTGCAATACAACGGTAGAACCATGAATCACATTGTGGGTCAATGCATGTTTACTAAGCCAGCAAGAATAAAGCGTCATGACGAGATCAAGAACTTCAAAGAGAGGAAGGTGCTCTGGGAATCGGACACCGTGGTGTCCACGGAAGCCACTTTCTCCGTTGTCGAAGGGGTTAGACTCAAACGTAACCTGGTAATAAAATCTCGGGAAGCGGTCCACGTGGTCGATGCGACTGTCCGCCACGAGAATGGGTGTAACCTTCTGAAATCAGGCGAGGAAAAGGTGTTAAAATATCAACCAGTCATTCCCCTGGCAGCCCAACTTCATGTAGGGCCCGACGCTAGAATCCTGCCAGTGGTGGTTGGAGCCTCGGGGGCTACGCCAAGATTCACAGTGCCCTCAAGATGTTGGGGATCACGTCTTGAGGCAATCTACTGAGTATCTTGTTAATTGCTCCCAGAAGCTCTATTAACCGCTACACACAAGTTGTAAATTGTGATGGAGCAACTTAGCATTGCTGGTAGTAAATGAAGAAAAGGGACGTCTTGGTCCCGTGGAAAAGTCTAGGGAACCCAGGAGTTAATAAGACTTCTGTAAATATCATGCTCCAGATACATTAACCCTGTAGCATTTTCACGAGAGGCGAACAATGTTATCCTTATATATCCTAAAATTCCACGACTCCGAACACGATTGAGGTAGTATAAAAACTCTACTACGAATCATTGACTGACTGAAGCGGTCCACAAAGAAATGCGTGTTTTGCTCGTTCGTGCGTCCTTGCCCGTGCGTCATCAAAATTAAGAAATGTAATGATATGAATCATTTAGAGAAAAACTGCGTCTTTCATCGGAGAAGGATGATGATTTTGCGCAAACCAGTAAACAGTGTGTCATGTAAACAACTCGTTTCTAGACACGCCAGCAATATTTGACGTATTTCGGTTAGGAAAACGTCTAAGGATAACCTTTTTAGCGATTATTTACGAATTTTATCCTCTGAAATTATTAATTTGTTTCAGTGAGTCTCAATCCAGTAATACGTTTTCGTGTTTTAACGATTCTTTGCATAATCGAAAGTTAAGGGACCCGAAACTCGTAATGCATTTTCTTACGTTCCTTCCTTCAATCATTGTACACTCGTAATTAAATGTCATATTTCACAAATGTTGAACGGCATCTGCAATTTTACGAATGGTTAAAATTAATGAGGTAAATAATTTCAACTACAAGTGCTACAGTTGTACACCTTTCCCACATTATTTGTAATTTTTGCACTTTTTAAAATTTCTGAGAGCGTGTTAATTTTTTTGCAATTTTTGAAAATACAAGTTCGAGTTCACCGTAAATTTGATCTACGCCATTTCATAAACGTACTTTACTTTAATCGAAAAAAAAAATTAATGACAAAACTTGGAGGCGTTTAAGACAAAATGTTTTCTTGAATAATGTCAACATATTTCACATGAAATTACGCGAAAATTACTATTTAAAAAAAATTGTACCGGTTCTTCTTTAGAGATAAATTGTTTTAGAATTTTTCATAAAGTAAAATGATATCTACTTCGAATATTATAGTTGCTGGAAGACATTGATTTTTTTTAATTTTACAATTTTCTGACATTCAGAAGGTTTAAAAAATGCGACCTTCATCGTTTTTTAAACGCCCTTTCCTCTATTTGAAGAAAAATGTATTAAAAAATTGGTGCCATTTTTAAGAAAATTTTGAAAATGTAAAGTACTCCTAAAAATCAAAATATCGGTTTCAAGTTTGTTGGGTCTTGAGTTGAGACAGATCGATCTTTTTTTTTATCGTTTAACATATATTACATGTCAGCATCGGGCGGACATCGATCTACTTTCACGGCGATTGAATGCAGCGCTCGGCGTGCATTAAAATAGGCAATCTTGTGCTAAAACCAACTAATTTAAAAGAAACTAGAGAAACCCTTTACGTGAGTGCATGGTAATTGCAGCGAGGCAATAAAACTCTGCCTAGCCTGTAAAGTACTGTAATTTACAATTATTATTGATAAAAAAACTACGAATTCCATCACGCAGATTTTTTGTAGAGAAAAATAAATTATAACAAATACAAAGAGTGTTTTCATTCATGTTTTAATTTTCAAATGGGGATCGCACTTAAAATTTTAAAGATAAAGGTACTAATGAATTTAAATAGAATCAACACAATTTTTTTATCAAAATAATTCATTTGGTCGCCGAGAATTGCAATACAACTGTCGATCCACAACGGAACTGACATCACTTTATTATTTATCACAATTTTTCTTATGTTTACAATAGTCCTATATCACTTCCTAACTACTCTCAGGAACGTTTCAAATAATATCGCGGTGTTTAGAATCATTAAACCGCTTTTGAGGTTCTTTTGTTAGAGTACTTTTAATAATAAAAGTAACTCGTGTTCACTTTTCAATGTAAACCAACATTTTTAATGTGTCATTTTCAGAAACTTGATCGTGTTATACGCAGACCTTGCATTATCTTACTGAACTGCCTTTTAATAAAGTTATGTTTACCAATTATTTTTTGCTTACTGTATACTTTCAGTAATACGTCCTGACGTTTCTAAAAATTATATTAATTGGCGGAAACCGTTGAAAATCTTGTAAACAACCCAGAAACATAAGTATCGAGATTACAAACTACTACGTGGTTGTAGAGGAGTCATTAATAGCTGACGACGGAACCTCTGAACGAAATCATAACATCTTCCGTTTCATAAAAGTTGCTGTTTCCGCACTTTTAATCTGGTGGTGATTCCATGACGACTCATCTGACTGCAATCGGAAAGCACCATACCTTCTAGTGGTCCACTACCCGCAAGTAGGGCACGCCGGTGATAACTATGGAAGGGGGGAGCTATTAAAGCCCCCGAGGGACTCCAAACACTTCTCTGCGTGCGCCGGCGCTTCGCGACAGAAGCTCAGTGCAGATCGCCCGGAAGAGTGACGCGGGCGCGCTTCGGAGGCAGTTCTTTGCTGGCCGCCAAGGAGTGTTGTTCAACTGCAGGGCGCAAGTGCTTTTTTCTGGACGAGTGACTGTGGATGAACAGCTTGTGCGGTGAACACTGAACGGCGATCTTGTGCAAAAAAGTGAATAACCAGATGCCCGTGTTGTTCAGTACATATTAAAGTGTGAAGTGAATTTTTGCCGATGTGAAAAGTAGAGTAGGCAAAGTGACTGTTAACAACCAGAGATCATTTATCATAGCTATTACGAATTTTAAGTACCTAGCTAGAAAATTGAATTTAATATTATCATTCGTGTTGAAGAGGAATACTACGAAAATAGGATAAGATCAGTTGTGGGTGCGGGCGACTTCATTTAACAAAGAAAATCACAGAAACAAGTGTAAGGAAAAGTGACATAAGAATTTTAGATTTTCTGAAAAGTAAGATAGTGATCGAGAACGTCATATTGAAAATGCTGCGCAGAAAAATTGCGAAGAAATTGGCGAAATGGAAAAAAGCACGACGAGGGGAGCCAGAGGTTGCTAAGACAGAGGCGTCAAATGACCCCAGTGGCCGAGCGGAGACTTCTGTATTGTCGCATTTGGAGGCAGATCTGGAACCGGATGTGCAATTTGTCATGGGAAACACAGCTGGAAAGGGCGCGGAGTTGGGAGTAAAATCGGAAACGGTGTCTGGGGTGAAGGCGCAAATTAAAAGTGGCGCACTTATTGCTACCGGTGCGGAGCTTCGTGCGAAATACAAACCATTGAGTGAAGTGGATTCTGGAGCGGAGTGTTGGATGCAATTTAACATGAAGACTGTGCCCGGAAGCGACGCGGCATGTACTTCTGAAATCGGAGTTCATGGTGACGCTAATACTGTGCCTCGTGTCGGTAAGACTGTGTCAGACGGCACATCTCTACGGGAATGGGGCACAGAGGCAAAAAGCACATTCAATGTAGGACAGGCCGCCGGATCGGAGACTAGGAAGAAAACTGACATAAAGAACCCGTCCAACATTGGGGCTCTGGGTAGCGCGTCTGCAGCGGAGGCAACAGTGTGGAAGAGAACTGTGGCTTCTGATATTGGCGCGGAAAATGAAGAGCTAACTAAAGCGGTAGCTAGAGAAGAGTCCGAAGAGCGGAACAGGATTAAATATGAGGTTAAGCATGGAGTGGAAGCTCGAGAAGTAGAGGTGGGAGAAGTAAAATGTGCAAAATTGGACGCAGAGGAGACACCGCCCAACAAGATATCCCGCTTCCATCGCTTCAATAAAAGAATGAAAAGTATTTTCCCTGGGCATTTATTCAAGACGGCACAGAGAAAGTTCAAGAAGTCCACTCCGCCAAACCTCACGCAGTCCTCACCTTCCTTGGTGGCAACGCCTTCTAAAGAAAAGCAGAAGGGTAAGGGGCGGAAAAAGTCACCTCCGAGGTCCTCGACTATCGATTTTGGCCGCCGATGTTCTTATGGACTCGTCCCCATGTCGACACGCTATTATTTGGACGATAGCTCGGAGACAGACAGCACGCTTTCTACACTCTTGACCTTGTCTATAGAAGATTCTAAGGAGGCGTTAGGGCAGATTACAACCCTTGACTTCATTGAGTCGCCATCTCCGATTTCGACTCCACCTTGTCAGTTCTCTCCGCTTATTTCCTGGTCGCCGCCGCCAACCCCACCGCCGTGGCCACCAGAGCCGTTGCCCGAAATCATAGAGACACCCACTGCCCCGTCATCTGAACCAAATTTGGCAGGTACATCTGAAGTGGCCAAGTTGAATGTGGAAGAAGGGAACTCACAATTGGAGCCTTCTCAATCGGCACCTGAAAATATTGTCGAAGAGCTGACAATGGATGAGCTAAATCCGCTTTCAGTTACAAAACTAAGCAAGGAGCGCCATTCATTGCCACGTGTTGTTGCCGTGCATCTCCGCAAAAATCCTCTACCTGCTGCGGGAAAGGAGTCTTGCACTTATAGTCTTCCAGAAGCAAAGTCCTGTCCGGACTTCATCAACTTATCTATGGAAGCTTTTAAAGCGTATATAGGCCTTTCGACTCCGCTGGCGTATGACTACAAAATGGCGATTTTCAGCGAACAGGTATTTATTTTTAATTTGAAATATCAATTCTTATTCACATTGAAAAATAGTTAAAATTTCTAAATATTTTTCAGTGCTTGCCACGGAAACTGATCATCAGTTGCAAATTTATCGACTCTTACTTTTCTCAACCATCAAAAGTAGTTTTTGACATATTCAGCCACACTGTATGCATTATTGTGTCAGTTTTTTAGTAAATACGTAAAACGAGAAAGATAACTAAATTTTCAAAAGATCCAAAAATGCTATGAAACTGCAATTTAAAAAATCGGCCTCTTGTCGACAAAGGTTATTACATTCCATATTCTATTCTGACCCACCAGATTCCTTTTTAGTATCTTAAAATTTAAGTTTAGGTTGAAGTAATGGCAATTTCAAATTTTCCAAAATAACTGTATCTTAATATATACACAGTGGTTTTGAATTTCCGGATCCTATATTATTATACAGACACATTCAAGATGTCTCTCATCCTTTTACTTGGTTTGATACTAGTCTCATCAACAGGTGAATGCTTCACGTCTCTTCCTAAGCACGTCAACATTTTTTCTTCATTTTATAGAGAAAGTACATTCACTTTTCCCCATAGCACGTCATACGCAGTTTTTAACTGTTTTTTGACGTAAAATAAATAAATAAAAAAAACGGCATTGCGAATCTGGAATATTGACCATCCAAAATAATAAAAACTGTAGGTGTTCTATCGAGGAGAAGGATAACATGTACCGGTTTTTTGGAGCTTAAATATTAAATACATTTCGACCTCATGAATTTCATTGAAATGAACATTTCGAACATCACTTCGTAACTTGTGATGCTACTACACCAGATATTTTCTCCAATTATTTGTATATGTATTTAGCGTTTTGGGTCGGTAGTCCGACTTCGCCGGCCAGCTACCGGTGTCCCCTTTACTTGAGCCTATTTAAATTCCCATGCTTTGGGGTAAGAGCGACATGAGGCGAACATGACGTATTCTCTTCACCGTAACTGGCAAGACCCGCCTGGTTGAGCTTTTCTTCGTCACACAGCTACAGAAACTGGTATGACTTTAAAGGAAAGCTACAACTATATTTTTGCCTCGACCTGAAATCGACCACAGCACGGGAAGCTGGTACACTGCCCATGAGCCATCCCAGAGGCAAATTATTTGTAACTTTTAAAATTTTTGAAAATGCAAAGAGTTCGCCATTTTTCATATACAATACATATATTTCATATCAATACATAGATTTTCATCGTTTTTAAAAGCGTCCTTTCCTCTTTGAGAGTCTTTTTAAGAAGATTGCGCAAAAGCTACTCATATTTTTTATAAATTGTACGTGACGTTTTTAAAGATTTGTATTTAAAGTAAAAGTGTTGTTAAGGAAACTAGTGGTGCTTCAACAGGACACACCTTCTCGCATTATTCCAAACTTACGCAATTTTTGAAAATTCAGAGAATGCAAAGAAAATGAGATCTGCGCAATTTTTAGCAACCTCTACTCTATTTGCGGAAATAAATTGGAACCGTTATTGAAACAAAAATATAAATGACTTGAATTTCAATCAATAATTACACGAAAATTTCTCGTTTAAAAAATATTTGCCCTTATTTAAAGATCTAAATTTTAAAACAGATTTCATTTTAGAAAAAACTAGATCATCAATATTGTACTTTTGTAATGTTATTCTGTTTGCAATTTTCGAAAATCCAGAGTTCGCTGAAAATGGGACCATCACTCATTTTTTACCGTCCTTTGGTACCTATGAGAAAAAATTAAAGAAAAAATTGGAACTATTCTTGAAATAATAATTGAAGATTTGAAATAAAAAAGCATGTTAGTGCCGTTTTCATTCTTTCGAGAAAAGAGTTTATGTATTCGTTAAACCTATTGGCAAATACAATTCCTGCCATTTATAATCACCCTGTAACACTATCAAGAAATGTGTCTGAAATTTGGTTCTTATTTATGTTACAGGGCTTGATTCATTCATCATTATTTTGATAAAAACGTAAAATTAACAGAAATGGAACTTATATCTTTTTTTTATTTAAAATCTTCAATTGTTTAAAAATTACGTTTATTTCACGCAAAGTTACGAAAACACTACTCATATTTTCGAAAAATTGTACATGGTATTATTTCACCAGGACTGACAGATTCACAGATAGAAATTTTGTCGTTTATCAATATTTCGGTTTCAAAGTCTCACAGAACGTGGATTCTGACGATGCAAGGTAGTAATATACCACAAATTGGAACAAGATTTATCCACTTTTTCGATACAAAGGCCTCATAATACTTTTTTTGTCGAAAAATTGCTGATTTTTGCATTACAATATTTTCTCTTTGCCATGTAAGTAGTAAAGAAAGTAAAAAGTGAACATGTAATAAATCAATGCCAATCGCGTGATGTATGCACTGTTGTTTTAGTGAGTTTCAAATCCTTCTATTTCATTGACATTAATTTAAGAATCGGTGGATTGTGTAACTGACACGAAGGTTCGAACGTATTTTCTTACAACAATATATTGTATAATCACAACACACAATGTAGGAATCATATTCATCAGGTATTAGCATCACCAGGTTACGACAAGGAATCCGTATAATCATACTTGCACTTACAACGGTTTTACAGTAAATGACAAAATGACATTGAAAAAAATTGATCCACATGTTTAAATACAAAGTTAAAACGATTCTGCTGTGGAATTGCTTCCATATAATTAGATACTGCACTTGCCTTCAATAACGAAAGTGATATTTATTTTAATAATCATATATCTGCCATACTTTATATTTGTATTGTACTTTTAAAAGATTAAATACCCCAGTAACAGGCGTTTTACATCAGCAGGTTGACAAATGTCCCCTGTTCTCAATCAAAATATGTCCAGTTTCCCTTTATTCGTAGAGGAAATTCTGACATAGCCCTTTGCTTTACTGTCAGATGTTAAAGTAGATTTGGGCGCGTTTTGTTGAGCTCTCTTTTTGTTAGTTGCGATAGGTGTATGAAGGGGAATTGTTGATTTCTCTGTAAATAATCAAATGTTCGTTTCTCTATAATAATAATAATACAAACTATACTAATAAAATAAAATAAATCTCTATCCAGGATGTGTCCGTCTGTCTGTAAACAACACTAGTTCCAAAAATTATTCACAGGATTTTCCGAAAAAGAAATTTTCCTTCATCAATCCCACCATAGTCGAGTCCCTGTTAATTTTAAAGGGATCTTTTAGTTTTTGAGGATTCTCTACAAGTAGCTCTTGTGGTTATCTAAAAAAATTAAAAGTGGCTCCACATTCTATTTTGAAAATTTGTGCTCGAGTAGGACAAAGTTCCGCTAATAATATGAAATTGGTGCAATGTTGATTGAACCTCCGGTTCGTCGAAAACTGAAAAAGTTAAAAGTTTTTTCGAACGATATTTTTACCTTCAATATTAAAAGGAGACATTTCGTTTTTAATACAATTTCTTTTTCAACATTAGACCGAAAAATCATATTATGAACAGTATTTTTCCAAATATTCGTGTCCATGTAATTTTGAGTCGTGTGATCATAAAGTTCCATTTTATCTTTTTCCCGTACTAATTACGTAGTAGTTTTATAGGAAGTAATTTACTACATTTGAGAACAATATTTTTCCTCTTTTCGGCTACCAGGGCCCCACAATACGAGTTTTTCTTTCGAAAAATCTATTGATAATTGTCGCAAATTACAATACGTTTTGTTTACTACGTAAGTAAGTAGAATGGCGAGGAAGTAAATATCTCTTTATTTAATATTGTAGTTGAAAGAAGGAAAATTTTTAATCTTTTGCAATTACTGAAAATTTAGAGTTCAACGAAAATGAGAATTACCATTTATTAAGCGTCGTCTCCGATATACGAGGAAAAAGTCTAATAAAAAATTAGGGCCAGTTTTGAAAAAACAATTAAAAATGTTGGGCTTCATGCAATGTACCCCCAAAAATCCGACTTAAACTCTCGGGACCTCCAGTTCGTCTAGAGCAATCGAGGAATATCAATTTTGGAAACAATCGTCAGAGCGGTTTAGGCTCTGGCGTTGACATCGGACGGACAGATAGGAAGACGGAGACAGACGTTTGGCCCTCAGTAAATATATCACACGTAATTATCATTCCTATTACCTGATTATTGCATAATTTAATGCTTTTATAGACGCAAATAATCAAAATGATCTAACAAGCTCAATTAAAATCTCAAAAAAACTTCGAGTGTAAGTGAACTCGAAATATATCATTATCAAAAACGCTATTACGAAATGAAAAAGGACGCAAATTTTCACCAAAAATGTCCATAGGGAAAAAAGTTTTGCCTTTCTACGATATTTTAAAAGCTCCGTATCTATTAACGCATTAGCGCATAGTAAAATTGAGTTATTGTGATTACATTCTACATTTTAGTTAATTAGTTCTATTCTAATTCCAAAAATTAGTAAATTTTGAGAGAATTGCTCATTTAAGAGTGCGGGGAATCGTTTTTACAAACATTGTTGTTATGACAAGTAATGATGGTAAATGTCTTTGAAATAAATAGGCCGTTAGGCTAAGCACATAATTGCACATATACGTGACCTAAGGATCACATTTACATATAAAGTGGGCTTGAGAAACATGGTGTGCTGGGTTTCAAGTATGACGGGAGATTTGTAAAATGTAGCTGAAATCTTACTGGGTTTAAATTTGCATTATATTATCATTTTACAAAGCTGTTACTAATTGTGCGGGAACGTCTTTGCTATTTTGTAGCACAACTAATTTCCAATTGCATTATAATATACCGCTATTGCCATTTAGATATTTTACAATATTCATTGTGTAAATTAATTTAAAATACATTTGACTTCCTTTACACTATCATCTGTTGGTATGTGCGAAGAAAAAATCTAATATTCAAGTACTAATCTTGCGGTATAATTTTGCCTTGTCTATCTGTTATGAGTCACAGCCCAGGAAGCTATTTCTCAACTGAGCGTTTATGACTTATCCAATATCATTTTTGCCTACATGGTATTTTCATAATTACAGAAATATTTTGCTGTTTGCTGTTATCCTTAAACTGGAGGTGAATCATAGTCGCCATTTATTTCATGTTATTAAATGGTTCCATTAAGTCTCGGTTTTAAAAATTCTTTTATACTCTTTTCTGCCTCTGTTTTGATCAAAAGCTTAAGAACTATTTTCTCATAAATAAGTTTACAGAAATTATTTTTAAAGGAATGATTTTAATATTAACGAGAGTAGACTCTAAAACTCCAACATCAATAGGGTTTTTCACTAGACACTAAAATCATCTCCAGCAAGTATTTCGACCAGTTTCCCAGATCCATTGAGCAAATTCTAAGATGAGCACTTGTCTTGCTTCTGGTCATGAATATAGATCAACTATGAATACAGCTTATCTTTTATTGAGCTCTTCTTTTGCTACTTGCGGTAGGAGTCAGCACTGTGTGTTGCTATTTTATTAGCAATACTACAAAATCAAATTTGTAATTCGTTTACCTATGCATAAAGTTCGTACAACTTGAGAGAAAAAATTCTAGTTTGGAAATGTTGTTAACCTCGCTTTGTTGGTACTTTTATTCATTATCCAACTATGTATAGCAAATAGGTGGGAAAGGGGGATTTGGAGCTTGAGAAAAAGTGTGCAGATTATACTTCTTCCCCATACGTCGTATAGTTTCCACTGTTATTTGACAGAAAAAGTATCGAAATCAAACTACATAGTTAATTTTTTTAAATTTAATTAATTTAATTAATTTGTGGGCATCATCTGAAGCACTTTAAAATGAATGCAGTTAAATATAGTTTAAGTTTTGCGCTTCGATGATCTAGAAAACGTTGAGGAAATTCGTCAAAGTGAATTAATCAGTTCTTAAGGAACATCGCCACATCAGAAGATCTGAATGAAGAATTGAGAAACATTAAAGAATAAGAAGGGCAGCATATGAAGTATTAGGCACACGAAAAGTCGGAGAAAAAAGGAAAATTTTGGAATAATACGGTTGCAGAGGCAGTGCAGGAAAAAGGTAGCATACCTAAATTATCTACAAAACAGAATGAGCAGGCTAAACAGATCTACAACCAAAAACAGTAATAAAGCGAAATCATTAGTGAGGCAAGCTCATCAAGAATCTTGGGATTGATATGTGAATATGTTAGAACATGATGTATTTAGAAGACAAAGGATACCTTATAAAGTGTTAAAAACCACGAATTTACAAGAAACAAATGCGGCAACATTGAATATAATTTCCAGGAAGAGTCGTTGGACTACTTTGTAAAATTATGGAGTGGGACTAAAGGAATTTATACGCCGGATGAAGAAAAAGAAAAAAAACACGAAAAGTAGATATTTTAGATATGAAAGAGCTGTATAATGCATTAAAATCTCAAAAAAATAGGGAAAGCCGTGATTCTCATGGGGTTAACGTAGAATTTATTAAATATGGAGGTATGTTACTGAAATTTCAAGTATTCCACCTAATTAATGAATGCATGCTAGCAAAGATGTACAATACCAGATGAATAGTTAGATTAGTTAATTATCCATGTTTTAAAAAAGGAGATCAAAGTAAATGTTACAAATATTGGGGTATTTGTCTACTTAACTCGTGTTACAAAGTTTACGCAAAAATTGTGAATAACAGATTAGCTACAATTGCAGACTGCACTCTACCTCAGGAACAACAGGGGTTTAGAAAAGGTCGCTCAACAATAGATGACATATTTACATTGAAACAAATAATTGATAAACGAGTGAAGTTTAATAGAGAAACATGTTTAGCCTTCGTGGATATCGAGAAGGCTTTTGATAATGTCAACCGATGTAAATTATGGAGCATTATGATGGAAGAAGGGTACCCAAGTCATTTAGTGCAAGTGATGAAAAGTATGTATGATAATACTAATATCGCAGTAAAATCTAATGGGTTTGTTTCCAGGAAGACGATTGTAAATAAAGGAGTAAAGCAGGGACACAGTCTTTCGCCAACACTCTTTAATATATATCTGGGACATGAAAAAGTTGGAAGAACGTGGTGTCTTCAGGAATTTATCTGGGCAAAAATTCATTTCTACTCTTTTATATGCTGCCGATCAGGTCATCCTGCAAGAAAACGGAGATAATTTGAAAAGATCTAGTTACCAACTGGAGCAAATTTTTATGAAATACAATCTGTTAGTATCAGTTAATAGAACCAAAGTAATGACTTTTAAAGGAAAAGAATCAGTAAAGACAAATATTGTGCTTCAGAATATGGGTTTAGAACAAGTGACGCATTTTAACTACCTAGAGTGTGAAATTACATATGGAAGAGAGGAGGTCACCTGAAAGATTCATAAATTTCTAGCAGTATGTGGAACTATAAGTAGAACGTTTAAAAAAAGAAACCCAAATATAATTTTATGATATTATAGCCATTCCAGTTTTACTGTATGTGAAAACGAGAAGATTTTAGGAGAATTGAATCAGCAGAAATTAGTTTTTGAGAGGTGTAAAGGGCTGCACATTTAGAGACCAAATAAAAAGTGGAAAAATAAGAGAAGAACCAGGCGGAAAGAAACACTACATGAAAAAATTACGGAGTTCAGACAGCAATGGGTGACACATATTGTAAATATGCCGCAAGACAGACTTCCAGTGCTAGCCCTTATTTATAAGCCGAGAGGAAAGAGAAACATTGGAAGGCCAAGAATGAGATGGAAAGAAGCTGGAACAAGCAATTTGCTTAATCCGTAAATAAAGATGATGAATTAATTAAATTTTAAGGCCTATAAAATGTTCTACCACTTGCTTTTTGATTCATTCACATAGTGCAATAACGCTTTGAGTAATTCAATGTAAAAATGGTTCCTGGAAGTTTGCCTGGAGTATGCAACAATGCGTGTGGTTCCAGCTGCCCGTAGCGACGATGATATTAGCTACTCTAATCGTAGCAAACAACAGTCGTGGAGCGGGGCCTGGTGACGCAAAGCGAGGCGGGGCTGTGCGCAGTGAGAAGGGACGGTGAAGCAGGAGAGTTGGGATGGGGCAGGGTGACGACGTCAGGCCTGAGGGAGAAGGGCGATATGCAGTACAGGCCAAGGTGGATCAGGACAAGGTAGGGTACACCATACTTAGAATTTATTCCGTATCCAGGCTAATAGGGGTTTGTGAGTAATAAATATCCTGGCAACGCAGGGTACGACAGCTGTTACACCAACATGAATTAATTTTTCTGTTTTCTAGACAAAATATATCTCTTCAATTACGTGATATCCTACCCGTTGTATCTGCCCCTATATAATTATTAATTATCGACAAATTATAATTTTAAAATACCATATAACAATTAGTGAGAAGACTTTAATTCCACATAGCAATTTAGTTACAATCGTGCCATTTTCCTGAACACATAAATTCAGAAAGTGTGGTCTATATCAATTGATGTGAAATATAATTGATGTAAAACGTCTAAAGTGTTAGCAACTGCAGAATACGCGTAAGAAATTTTCCAATTAAAACGTTTGTGTATGTGACAGTTGATAGTGTACAAATGAAAAAACGTATTATTGTGTATTCCAATGCTTTATAATTTTAAACGCCACGGTTAAGTAACTGGAACCTTTACTGAAAAAAATATTTTTTTCATTTTTACTTTTTGATACACTTTTTCCTATTGCGAACCTGCGATATCTTGAACATTTAACCGGAGGTTTACTTTTTTCCGCCAGTAGAGCGATTTGTAAGACAAGGGTTTACACCGCGGGCACGCATCGGCCTCCTCCGGGCATTTGTTGCAATGCCGTTTACACCTGCTTGTACTTGTACACAGGCCGGACACAAGATAACACTAATGGTTTTGATACACCAGCACAATACGTCACGCGTTGTTGGTAAATGGGTGGTTGGTTCGTTGTTAGTGATTTCGGGCGCGTCAACAGCTTAGGCCATTAGTCTCGTAGGTGTAGTGCATATTTTTCATCAGGAGGTGGAGGTGGTCTACCCCCGCAGTATGGCGAGATGCGGGGCCGACCTACCGTCGGCTAGCGGGATGTTCCCAACCAGGTATCTCCCACCAGCGGGGCACCGCTCCAGCCAGGTCAAGCTCTAAGCTCCCGACCGATCTCTTGGCATGTGTGGTAGACTAGTGCATGTCAGTGTAAGGGTGTGTCAGTAATAAATGAGGATAGGACAAAGAAGAGGTGGGGAAGATCGATCGCGCCCGTTTGTTAAGGTACTGCTGCGGCATTCGCCTGGTGTAGTTTGGAGAAACCACGGAAAACTACCGATCAGAGCAGCTGACCGCTAGTATTCTCCTCCAGACAGCAACTGAATTCGACCTTGCTGAGAAGCTAGTGTCAAAAATCCTGCCACTATCGGGACTCGAACCTAGGATCTCCCGGTCAACGAGACTGCAGAGAAATCGGTTGAAGCCCTGAGCCATCTCTCCAGGTTTATTGGTAAAGGTTAAGCGATATTCAAAAAACAACAAACCGGCTTAGGTAGCTAAGGGCATCATTGGATATCACTGCAGTGCCTCAGACCGGGAAGTTTTGAATCCGGACAGTCGCAGAATTTTCGACACTAGCCCCATAAGTCAGGCGAATTTAATCGGTGGCTGGAGGAGAATTTTAGTGGCCAGCTACTCTGATATAGTTTTCCGTGTTTTCTTCCTATCAACACCAAGCGAATGCCGAAGCAGTACCCTAACAAATGGGCCATGTGCGATCATTCTTTCCTCATCCTTGTTCTGTCCTCACCTCTTACACATATACGTAGAAGCACTACACTAGGCTGAGGCTGATGGGAGATACACGTTCGACATCCACCGAGTACGAGTAGGGAGCTACTGCTCGTCAGCCCCGAGCAGCGGATGTCCTCGGCGAACGTTCGCGTGCCTTGATTTGTGCAAAAGACCAACACGTGGTGAGTAGTGCGAGCTCTGAACGTTTGCTGTTAGGCAAATGGCAATCAAATCACTCACACTGCTCGGTATTCGGTAGTCGCTCGCTACTCGCCGAATACCAAATGTGTCGGGTCGCCTTAAGACCGCGAAGATGCTTGCCGTGCACGCGGCTCTTGTGATACGATTTGATTGATTAGTGATTCCGATCGCATCAACTACTAAGGTCATTAGTCCCGTAAATGTAGAACACGTTCTCCTCTGGAGGTGGCGGTGATCTTCCCCCGCTAGACGATGAGATCTAGCGCCGACCTACGTCACTGCTAGCGGGGTTTTCCTCAACCAGGTGCAGAGGAACAGCGCCCCATCCTGGGAAAGTTCTAAGCTCCCGATCTGTCTCCCGGCATGTGTGGTAGTGAAGTTCATGCAAGTGTAAGTGTGTGTAATTAAGGGACGAAGATAGAGGGAAGAGAAAGGAAAGATCGCGTGCAGTCCTTGGCCCGTTCGTTAGGTTACTGCTCCGGCATTCGCCTGGTATTGATCGGAGAAACCACGGAAAACTATCAGTCAGAGCAGCCGGCCGCTAGAATTCTCCAAACAGTGGGCTGAATTCGACCTAGTTGTCTAGCTCGTGTCGAAAATCCCGATACCGTCGGGACTCGAACCTAGGTCAGAGGCACTGGAGTGACATCCATTGATGGCCAGAGCCATCTCTCCCGGTGCGTCTCTTGTGGCAACCAGTGGGAGGGCGGCGACCAGCTGTCTATTGCCTTTGGTCGCACAGAGTCCGGCAATGCCCGAGGTCGCTCTTGCGAATCTCGTGGAACATCTTTAAAATTAATTAGGGAGAAATTGGCCCAATCACCTGATAACAACTTTTGATTATACAAATTAGAAACAAATTCGTTCTTTGGGGAATGAGAACTTAGTGAAAAATCTTCCGCGAATAGTAAACAATGTAATCGTAGGAAGAGATCGTATATGCGACGATATACATATATGGTCGTACATATACGGTCGTATATGCTATTAGATACGTGACTGGCGTTTGAGAAATACACAGCTATGGGTGTTCCGTCACTTTTCCCCACATAGTGAAGTTTGTTTGATAGATTATTTTGTTTCTGGGCGCGTCAACCGCTATGGTAATTAGTCCTGTAAGTGTAATGTATGTTTATTTCACGGGAGGTGGCTGTGATCTCCCCCCTCTGGATGATGAGATTCGACACCAACCTACACGTCGGCTAGCGGGGGTTTTCTCCAAACAGGTCTCTCCCCCAGCGGGATAACGCCTTAGCCAGGACAAGCTATAAGCTCATGACATTTGTGGTAGTGTAGTGCATGTAAGTGTACATGCATGAAAGTAAGGGGCGAGGGTCAAAGAAGCGGAAGGGAAGGTCGCGCGCGGTCCGTGGCTCGTTTGTTAGGGTATTGTTCCGGAATTCGCCTGGTTTTGATAGGGAAACCACGGAAAACTACCGCTCAGAGCAGCCTGACGCTAGAATTCTCTACCTGGCAGCAGCTGAATTCGACTCATTGTCGAAAATCCTATCACCGTCACTGTCACTGTCATCGTCACCGTTGTGAAAAGAACCCTAGGATCGCCCGGTGAGATGCACTGCAGTGACTTCAGCTGATGCCCTCAGTCACCTAATCCGGCCATTGTGAATTTACCCTGACGAACTTCTCATCCTTTTCCTGTTGTGTAAGGTGTCTAGAATCAATAATTCACCTCAGTCCGTTTCATATTTCACTTAGTTTGCCTTGATGATTATATTAAATAGCTTTTATTGCGTCACTGTAAGAGTAGCAAAATATACCATTGTCTGAGGTGAAAAAAATACTATTGTGGGAAGAGTCTTAATGGATAGTATTTACTAACATTTTCAAGCAAGCTAGCTAGGAAGTTGGATTCAGCAGTATCGTACACACGGAATGCTAAATCTATAGCGGTATACTAATACATGGGAAGGCGTCTTTCCGTTTACTAATTTTACTCATAGGAATGTGTAAATGAACTAGTGGTACTACAACAGTATATACTTTGCATTATTTGTATACTTGTATACTTGTATTATTTGTAAAGTCAAAGCAATGCTATACTACATGACATGAAAGTGCAAAAGGTTTCCAACCACCAAAGATTTTGTCTCAGCGCCGCGATTCTATCTTAGGCAAATTGAGTTAACTCGCCATGCGCTCTACCACTAAACATGCAGTCGCTTGGCCATACTCACTTATACGAGTATGACGCTTAAAAAAACAAGCCTCTCCGATTATTTCTAATTTTAAAAATTTTCGAAAATTCAGACAGTTCATTAAAAATGAGATCTGCGCCTGTTTTTGCTGTGACCTTTGCTTTATCCGTAAAAATATTAAAGAAAACATTTGGAGCCGTTTTCGAGACGATGTTTTTTATAAAGTGTATTACGTTCATGCAGAACTTATGCAAAAACTATCCATTTTCAAAAAAATGTACATGACTTTTTTTAAATATCTGATATCTTAGAACATATTTTAAAACAAAAGTTTATCTTCAGTACTGTAGTTTTGAAACGTTAACCGTTTGAAATTCTCGAAAATACATACAGTTCGCCAAAAGTAGGATTAGTGCCATTATTTTAAAAGTCCTTTTCTTCATTCAAGAACAAAATTTAAAGAAATATTTGAGCTGTTTTTGAGAAAAGTATTGTTTAAAATAATCCTACATTTCACGCAAAATAACGCGAACACTACTCATATTTTCGAAAAATTGTACATGATCTTATTTCAAGATTTGTCTTTGAGCACAAGATTTCATTACTACAAAATCTATATCTTCAATATTGTAATTGTAGAAAGACGCCCTAAATATGTTTAAATTTTGTAATATTCGAAAAATCAGGGGCTTATCAAAAGTGAAACCTGCGCTATTTTTTAAGAGTTTTTGACGATATCCGAAAACAAAGTTTCATAGAAAAATTGCTTTTTTAAGAAATGTTTGAAAATGTTGAGTCTTCATGTAAAGTACACCCCATAATTAAAATATCCGTTTCAAACTCGCAGGTTCTTGAACTAGTTCAGATCAATCGTGGAATATCAATTTTGGAGATAATCAGCTGAAAGGTTTAGGCGTTGACCAGCTATTGACGTTTTATGACGTATGTGCCTGAGAGCGAGAACGACTGCTAGCGGTATGACGGTATGAAGTCAGGGGTACAAGCCCCAGGAGGCATCGATGCATTAAATCTTAAGGTAAACTAACGTTAACAAGCCCATTGACGTTTTTTACAGAATTCAAAATGAATGTTCCGTTTACAGTTTTGTATTTCTACGTAAAAATAAATTGTTCCTGGAAATAGGATTCGTCTCATTGTAGATATACGTTCATTTTCTCCCCCTCCTAAGAGCGAATCCTGGTTAGCCCAGTTAGAGATGCCTCACTAGTCAGTACTTTTTCACCAAAATTGAAAATAATATATACGCAGAATTCCTTTCCGTTTACATGCTAGGTCCCCACCTATATATGCCACTTAAATAATTAAAGTCCACAAAGTGTACAGTTTCGGCAAATGTGAAGTTTACGATAATGATTGTTTTAATTAAAAATCAATTTAAGTATATTCAAAAATATATTTTGGTATTATATTGTTTCTACTCTTAATTACAACATTTTATAATGATACTTAATGCTACCGTTTTCCACTCTTCACATCTCCCCAAATTTGGCGCTCGTTGACCAGCCTAATTGATTGCATTCTCTTGTTCTAAGGCTATTACAGATCTGACACAATAAGAGACAGAAGCCATGATCAGAAGCACAATTGCTGATGCAAATAGTTTTGAGAGTGAATATTTGTTCTTATGAAATTTTGTCAAAACTCTCTTTGCTTCCTATGTAATTCCTACAAATATTGTTAAAACTCTCTTTGCTTCCTAAATAATTCCACAAGTAGAATTCCACAGATGCAGCAGAAAAGCATCCGTGTAGGTACATGCGAAAAATTCAAATAATGCATCATAATGTGCAATCTCTTTCAAATAAAATTGAATTTATCGAAGCAGCATTACAGTGTGATCTGAGTCAAATAGATGTTCTTTGCTTTACAGAACATTGGTTATCTCATAATGATCTAAACACACTCCAAATTCCTAGTTTTTACCTTGCAGGATCTTATTGTAGAGCGAGGGAATAAAATAAGGGCACTGCTTACGGAGGTTCGTGTATTTACGTAAGAAATAATATCGATTCTACCTTCTTGTCAGAATTCAATTTATATGCAGTTGGAAAAGTTTTTGAAATAACAGTCGTACATCTTACTACGCTCAAAATCATCTTACTTTGCATCTACAGACCTCCAACAAAGCGAGCTTTAGATTATTTCAATTTCTTAGAAAATATAGAGATAACTCTGAACAAAATTTGTAATCTCTCTTTTAAATACATTGTTGTATATGTGGAGATTTCAATATTGATTTTCTGAGTGAATCCCATGAAAAAGAGCAGTTTCTCAATTTAATTCATTCTTTTAATTTAGATATTACAGTAAACGTACCTACACGGAATACTCTTAAATCACAAACAGCAATAGATCAAATTATAATTAACAAAACCACAACTAGATATGAAATAATAACGAATAATCTAGGTTACAGTGACCACGATGCACAAATTCTTACAATTACTAATAACATGAATACTGACACAATAAATAAAACACGCATGTGCAGAGCATTTACTAAAGTTAACATAAAATTATTTACGGACTACTTGCTGAAGAAATCATGGGTGACAGTTTATAAGGCTATTGACACAAATTAAAAATATAATTTATTTTTTCTCAAAGCTTTCATTTCACTTAAACGCGTGCTTTCCTATTAAAAAGAGAAAATTAAACATTTCACGAAAAAGTTATACTTGGATCACACAAGGAATTAGAATATCGTGTAAAAACAAACGTACGCTCTACTTAAGTAGAGCGTACGTTTGTTTTTACACGATATTCTAATTCCTTAGAGATTTCCTAATATTCTAATTCCTTAGAGATTAATCTCTAAACATCATAACGAATCTCCCGGTTTCCATGTCTACTTCCGAAAATATAAAAGAATTTTAAGAAAAATAATAGTCCAGGCAAAAATAATGAAAAATAATAAGGATATTTTGAACGCAAGAAACAAAACTAAAGCAATGTGGAATATCGTAAAAAATACGACCACGTCATCACGATATTTCGTGATGACGTAGAGAATGTTGTTTTAAAGGATAGAGAAACAAGTAATCCAGAAACAGTTGCGAATCTCTTCAACCAACACTTTTCTAGAATTGCGGTTGATCTCACGAAGGGACTAAAACCACAAAATTCAACATCATATGCTCCTCAAAAAACTTCGGCACGATGTTTATTTGCGAAACTTCTTCCAACGAAATCCTCAGAATAGTCAGTAAACTAAAAAATAAATATTCATCTGGTTTAGATGAATGTCCTGATTGTTTATTAAAAACGTGTGCACCTGCCATTATACACCCATTAACTCACATTTTCAATGCTTCCTTGTGCACAGGAATATTTCCAGATATTTTCAAAACAGCAAAAATTAAGCCACTTTTTAAAAAAGGGAACAAAAATGAAATTCAAAATTACAGGCCAATTTCTCTTTTGTCAGTTTTTTCAAAAATATTAGAGAGACTTTTCTATACGCGAATGGAAACTTTTCTCAGGAAAAACGAAGCGTTTTCAGATTCACAACACGGTTTCAGAAAATCAAAATCTACGGAAACTGCCATTTTTTCTTTCCTTAAAGATGTTGCTTCATCAATGGACCAAAATGAAGAACCCATTCGGATATTTTTAGATCTTTCGAAAGCTTTTGACGTGATTAACCATAACATCTTGCTCTCAAAATTACCTTCTTATGGAATTCGTGGTATTGCCCTAGATTGGGTAACTTCGTTCTTTAAACATCGATCTCAAAGAGTAGAAATACCGTACTGGCACGAAAGGACATGATTTACTTATCTTTCCAATTCTTTGCCAATTGAACATGGGGTCCTGCACGGTTCGATCTTAGGTCCTATCCTCTTTCTGTTGTACGTAAACGATATGCCCTCATCTATTAAAAATGGAAGAACAGTTCTGTTTGCCGATGACACGAATGTTCTTTGCAAAAAAGAAACAATAAATAGTACAATTTCAGAAGTTTCAAATAGGTGTTGTAATAACAAATTAATAGTTAACGAAGGAAAAACTATTTCAATGCAATCGGCAATCGTATGCTCCATTGAAAATGAACAATATGCAATTAGCTGATGTTTACGTAACAAAATTTCTAGGCATCTCAATTCAATCACACCTCAAATGGAATGTACATATAACAGAATTAAACACTAAATTAAGCTCATTATGTTATGCATTCAGAATTCTTTCGAATTCTTTCAGCCTTCATGCAGCTCGTTGCGTGTATTTTACAAATGTACATTCCCGCCTGAGATATGGCATAATTTTCTGGGGAAGCTCATCCTTTAGTGCCCAGACATTTAGATTGCAAAAGAAAATTATCCGAATAATGAAAAAATCCCGTCCACGTGATCTCTGCAGGCCTCTTCTCATTGAGATAGGAATATTACCATTGCCTTGCTTGTTTATTTACGAGTCTGTAGTATTTGTCAAAACTGACTTACTTAACGGTGGGAACTTATTTTCATGTAATACTGATATTTATAGTTACAACACTCGACGTAGAAATCATGTTCAAGTGTCAGTATCAACAGCTCACTATAAGAAATCCACATACAATACATGTACGTTACTTTACAACGCATTGCCAGATGAAATTCAACAATTAAAATTGGTACACAAATTTATGTTAAAAGTAAAATCTTTTCTGCTGCAAAACTGTTTCTATACAAATTTAAGTTAAAAGTAAAATCTTTTCTGCTGCAAAACTGTTTCTATACAATTAGAGACTCTACTGATCGTCAAAAAGAAAAATAATGTATACTTTAACAAAACAATGATATAGTATAATGAATTAGTTTACATTTGCATTGTATAATTTAAAAAAAGACTTAAATACCCGTAACAAGTAATGTACTTCAGCTTCCGGGTCAATGATCCCCATCTCGATCGGGTTTTGTCCGGTTTCCCTGATCCATTGAGCAAATGCTGAGATGGCCCCTTGATTTGCTTCTGGACGTAAATGTAGCTTCACTATGCGCACGTTTTGTTGAGCTTTCCTTTTACTTGTAGTGGGAGTAGAGCTTACGGTGAGTTTCTATTTTGTCAGCACTACAGAAAAATTAAATCTGTTCGTTCGTTTATCGTTAAAAATAATTTTTCTTTAATTGGCAACGAAAATATCTAGTTTTTGAAATGTTAATCTCTCGCCTTTTAAATTTATTATTATTATTATTATTATTATTTACTATTGTTTTTCATCTTTTAAGTATTAATAGTTCAATTGTTGGGAAGGGATTCTGAAACTCAAGAAAGCGTGCGCAGATGATTTTCTCCCCCATACGTCACATACTGTTTTTGACTAAATAAATAAAAAAAATAAGTAATCTGTGAGGACGAGGGAAGGGATCCTCGAAATTCACAAAACGTACCCCCACTGACTTCTCCCCCTTTAGTCACACACAATTTTTAACTGATTTTAACGTAAGTAAATAAATTAGCAACAATTAATATTGGTAAACGTTCTGCCATTTTCAATCCTTAGGAGCTGCATTCGGAGGCAGAGAATCGCAGGACGGCCCAAGGACACGTGCGGAAGCAAAGAAGAGCAAGCGGAGGTGCTGGAGGAGCAGGGGAGACAGGCGAGACAGGCGAGGCAGGCGAAGCAGGCGAAGCAGGCGAGGCAGGCGAGGCTGGCGAGGTAGGCGGAGCGAACGGAGCAGGAGGAACAGGCAGAACAGGAACTGGACGAGATGGCATACTGAGAGGCGCAGCAGGCAGCTCCAGCCTCAGTGATGTTGAAGAGTTCTTCGTGTAGAGCCATACGCTGCTGCGCGGGCACTTCCTTTTGGAAATCCTGTCAATGGATTTTCCCTTTTGATCAAGCCCTAATCTTCAGAATAAATGTTACCAACTTCTAGAACATGTTGAGAGGTCAAAAATTATCTGTTTTTGCGAATGGACATGTAGTGGGAAATTGCTTATAACGGAATTAAATGCATTTGTATATGTGTCACTTGCTCCTGATTTGTAGGCAATCCCATACGCATAAATGTTCGGCAGGACAGTTTCTGACGTAGTCAAGGATATTTCATGTACCTACAAAACATCTTGTGTATAGGGTTGCCTAAAATCGGGAGCGTTAATGCTTAAAACTCCATAATTTGGAATTTCTCACCATTTGTTGATTGGCAAAAAATAATCATTTTCGACCCGTCTACTCGTCTTTGAAGTTTGTACCTTTATTCTGAAACACCCTCCTATATTATTTCCTAGCATTTGCTTATGTTAGCTTAGTGGAAAGAGTAAGAATAAAAAATGCAAAGGATCTTTTCTTTAAAACGTTAGTGAGAAGATTTAACAAAATACGAGAAAAATAATAAAAAATAATAATAAAAAAATACTAATAAAAATAAAAAAAATAATAAAAAATGCAAAGGATCTTTTCTTTAAAACGTTAGTGAGAAGATTTAACAAAATTCGAGATAAATAATAATAAAAAATAATAATAAAAATAATACGAGTTAAATTATTGATAAAATAATTGAGTGGGTTTAAAATTAATGTGAAGTTAGCTGTTAACTCTAAGGCATCCAACCGTTCGCAAAGACGTTCGGGTTGCGGTTTTACACGATACCGCATTTAGGTTTCGATTTTGTATAACAAAACGTGTCGGGTTTTAATCGGTTCCAAATTTTATATTTGAATTAAAACGTTTTATGTTGTTGTTTTCATTTAGTACTTTTTTGAACTAAATATTACGAAAGCTGATGATTTGTTCAGTTTCTAAAGAAATTCATAGATTGAATTTCGAAAAGATGAATAGATACTGTCTGAGATATCAGATAAACAAAAAGATATCTTAGTTTTTAAAGGTAGGCCTACTTGAAAAACGTCCGAAAACCCAGGCATCCCTTGCTTACTCTAAAAGTAACTTCTTCAAATATAAATTCATTGCAACAATATGCAGACAATCATGAGGATTTTTTTAAAATCGAAATCGTTTCATTCAGTTACGGTCTCAGAAATATATTTTATAAATTATTAAGGTTTTGTTTTAAATAGTGAAACTTTTTCCAGTTGATGGTCCAGGTTTCCAGTTGATGCCTTGATTTACTTCTACAGAAAAATGATGTGAAAAGTCTTAAAACATTCTGCTATATTATCTAAATTTCTGGGGAAAAAGCAGTACTGTTTTATCTGACCCAAAATAGTATGTTTACGACTTCTTAATGTTTTATGAGTTCACTTGTTATAAGTTCTATAATTATCTTTTAAACATTTTACATATTTTTTTAAATAATTTACTTTTATTAAACAGAATATTAAAAGTTATGAGTATTTATTCTAGTATAGTGTGGAGCCTCAAAAAGATATTTCACCCTCTTTAGTAACTTGGAATGCCACCAGCAACTATTTTTCAATACTTATTAATGTTTATGTACAAGTGAAATAATAATTACGACGTTATAATAATATATATTATTGTGGACACTAATGCATTTTGACTATAGAACCTTGCTCAAACGTTTTGAAAATAAACTACACATGCCATTGTTCAATTAAAACTCTTATAAGTATTGTTTTGCACACTTCAGGCTATCAAGATGTATCAATCAAACTTTCATTAATGAAATAAACAAAGTATGAACGTAAGGCCATTAAAACTGCCCATTTTATCTCAGTATATCTAATGTATAGTCAAACAGCTTTTAAATTAAACAAAATTCCTACAAAAAACAAACTCTTAAGTTTAAATTATTTTTTTAACATTTCATTTTTAAATTTAAATTGAGATCTTTTAATTTGACTAATTATTGCTGATGTGTTTTAATAGTGACAGAAAATTTTGCTATTTATGTTAACCTAAAACACTATTGTGTAAGTCTTATTCTTTGATCATTTCAAATTGGTAAATGAATTTTAAAGTAATCTCTTTTGAATTCATTTCTAGCTTTGGGAGTTTTATTCAAAAATTTAGAAATTAATAGGAAACAATAAATATTCAAAAATAAACTTAAAAGAAAAAGAATTAACCTAATTATAAGATAATTCAACAATGGAGTTATTTGATATTTTAAATTTCATTAATTTGTAATGGTCAACTGAATTTCTTTCAATGTTAACTTGGTATGCTGTGAATTATGTGTGTATATATATATACATATAGTTTGTATCTTTATTGTATTATTGATCTTTCCTTCTTTGATATCGCTTCTGAAATAAAAGCTTTAAAAATAATTATTTATTTGTTTAAAATCACCTCTGTCATAAAATTCTATGACTATTCAGATTTTCCTTTTATTTCTTAACATTTTAAACTTTTTTCTTAACATTAATAACCAATTTAATAATTCACTATTTAAAATAAGCGAATAGTGCTCATAAAAGGATTGCTCTTGTTTTAACGAGTGGAGATTCCAGGATGGTGCAAATTATTGGAATGATTATTATGTAAATACTCTGTAAATCAATAACGATACAGTATGTCAAGGTAGCATAATTTATTTCTCTGTGATTTTTAATGTATTACGAAGTGTACATGTAATATTTAACAAGCCAGAATTGTGTATTAATTTTCGAAGTTTCGAATTCCCTGCATACTCTTAATTCATAACAAACTGACTGCGTGTCTATTAATACAGAAAGTTTACTAATTTTGATAATTTGCTTATGTTTGAGAAGTTAAAATGGATTCGATTATGTGCTTGGATTGATGATAATCAGGAATAGTTTAGATCGGATAGAGTGAATATAGAGCGGTTATTAGAACACTTGCTAGGCGAATACACGGAAACAGATGGTGCGCCGACGAATGTTCAAGGACTAGAAATTTATCTGCGTTTCACAAGTGATCCAAGTTTTCAAATTAGTATAACAAACGACATAGGTGTTCACAATTCCCATAGTATCGAAGGCAATACTAAATGTAATGAAGAAAAAAAGATAAATCCCATATTTGGAGTAGAATTCCAAAATGCTGCGATGTAGATATTGCACGATTCAACTTCCCGGGTGTAAATGATCCTAATAGACTCAGGTTGCAAAATCGTGAGTACATGGAATGAATATCTCGACCGCAAGATATTTACATCAAAGAACTGTCGTCGCTTAGGCCTACGGAGGTGAACATCACGAAACATATTTGTAATTGTATTTAGGAATAAAATAAATTTAAATTCAGATAAAATGTGTCAGTTTTTCATTATTGACATGCCCCGCACATTATGAAACACAGGATTCTGTTCTGCTATTAGATCCAATGTGTTTTCCTCCCTGGCTTCAAAATAATTTCCCTTTTTCTTGTTGCTTTCATATCAGCTTTTTTCTTTACCTCTGTTTTCATTTTATTTATCTTTGTCTCACTTGCGGCAATGTCACTGGTTTTTAACAAACGTGTTGTTATTCACTAATAATAACGGTGAATGAAATTTCTGTTCCGATCGTAATGTTTGGAAGCTGCGATGTATTGAACGTCATATTTATCAATGATTTTTACAAATCACGTAGTTTCACAAAATATGTTTTCAGAAATGTAGTTGTCTTTCTCAGATATCTCATCTGAGGAGTTCATTTCCTTCGTGCAACGCACTATGAACTGAATCATCTGAGTAAACATAACCTTGCAAACCGCTCCTCACTATGCGAGCATGTACTGATTTTTCCAGCATTCTCCAACAAATATTTATTTTTTACCCAGCATTTACTTCATAGTAAAAATAAAAGGTTATTTACACCAAATTAAGCAAATGTTTTGCTTGGTAGTAAATGCTTTATTACTTACTTGAGACTTGAAGTAAATACTAGGATTTTATTTACATTACCCAAGGATCCTGATTACACAATGCGTTGGAAGTAATTTACTCCACATAGAAAGAAGATTTATTCACGTTTATTTACCAGGGCCGGTCAATACATTTTTCTGTCAAAAAAATAGCAGTTTTTCGGTGTACGATTACAATATTTTTGTCTTTATACGAAGTTAGAAGAGAAATTAAAAACGATTGAGGGCAAAACATGTCAGTCTTTCCGTCTGTGGTCAACGCTAGTGCCCAGACTCGTTCAGACAATTTTCCCCAAGACTGATATTCTGCAAATGATATAAGCAGTCTTGAGGCCCTGCGGGTAAAATTAATTTATGAAACATTTTAAAAAACGATTTTACAGAAAATATCACACTGTCCAATACAATGTTAAAATATGCGAATTTACTTTAAGTATGAGAAAACGTGTAGTGTACGTGCAATGACAGGCCAACATTAATCAAATATGCTTTAAAACACTTCAAAAGTCAAAATTTGTAAAAGGGTTTCTTTGTAACTAACGAACAAAGAAATATGTAATTACATACAAATCCTTACCCTGATTATAAGTCAGTTGAACCAGCAGTAATATTTATCCGGGCCTGTATTTGAACTTGTGTGCATAGGCCCCGAGGGCAGTCCTCTTATCCGTTACACCACCAGACATATTACATATCCTCGTGATCCACAGAACAGAAAGTTAACCTTTTGCAAATTTCGAAATTTCAGAGGTTTTAATGAAAATCGAATCTTTGTCGTATTATTAATTGAATATTGCTCTATTGGAACAAAAAGTTTAAAGAAACAATTTTGAGCCATTTGTGAAACGAAATCGCAAATGTCGTAGGACCTCCAAAAATTAAAACATCAGTTTCAAATTCGAGGGGCGGCGACATCAGTCAGTTCGATTGGGGAATATCCATTTTTATGACAATCTTGTGTGCGTATTAGGCATTAATGTTGTTGACGTATATACATGTTGACAATTTTTTTTTTGTGTCAATTTCCTTCAAATCATGGGGTTTGACTATAGTACGTGTACATAAAAGTATACGAAGCAAGAAAAATACATTTTTGTGTATCAGGTACCCCCAAAACGTGGTTTTCTGTTGAAGTATTGAAAATTGTTCCTGCGGAATTACCGGTAGGAAATACAGAGTAGTATACGCGTAAGTAATAATAGAAAATAGCAGACCTTGGTTTAGTGAAAAAGGATATGTCGAGGCAACCCGCAACACACGTTACATGCCAGATACTACGTCATTATCATGCATACAAAGAAAACTATACATTTTACCCCCTTGAATACTCGATTTTAAATCTCCTAAAGGGATACGAGTTATATTACTGTTATAAACAGAAACAATAACGGAATACAAATAACAATAGTTTATTGGTTTACAGATACCAAAATCCAAAGCATATCACAGCAAGCCGGTTCACAAGACACAAAGGAGAAAAGTACCAAGTCCACAGTGTAGACATCGTATCCAGAAAACGTCTTAAATCACAACACCGCTCACCTCTCTTCAATAAACACAAGAATACCCGGCTCTGTTCTCGTACGCAGTTGACACTTCGATCCAGGCACGATCTCCCTCCACTCAGTTTCCAACTGACTTACCAACAGCACACTCTGGCACTCGCAGTGCCTTATGTAGTCGGGGCGATGTCATGATCTCACTCGCCCCGAAGCTCACAGTTACGGATGCTGCCTTTTCAGGGGTAGTGCGCCCTGAATACGCTACCCTGCCGTGCGCGCGCTTATTTAAATATCTCAACATATAAACAATTTCCTCTACCGTTATCCACACAATGAGACCTTTTTGGGTGTTGTTTTATGTATTTTTGGGTATCCCCAGTTCTTAGCAGTAGTTGTCGGAAACGTTAGAAGTTATTTTCCAAGATGGAGAAGTTTTCCCTTCACAACAAGGATTTAAAAAATAGGGAATATTTACACCGGTCCACATAGTATCAAATGATTACATTAATTACGATATGTAGAAAGAAACATTAGTGATTTACGATTACGCAAGTAGGACGGCAACAAAAAGAAAACACAATTTAATAAAAAAAACTGTATAGTAGTTAATTCAGCCGTTTGCACTATTTTCCACCTAATCACCACCAGAATTGAGGCATTTATCAAGTTGTGGGAACAACATTTGTATCCAGGTTTAGAGGTTGCTGCCTGGGATGGGTACCTGTGCTCGACAGCCACCTGCAGCTCTGCGTCATTACGAAGCGCGTAATGTTGACCGGGCAGCTTGAGTCCCTGCCTATCTGTCTACAAATGCACCTTGGGATGGCAAACAATCGATTTTTTCGAGCAGAAACATCGATATACTAACATCCATGTTCCGTTTTCGATGTTTGCTACAGATCGAAATATATTTTTTCCAGGAAAATCAATGCTTTTTTAAAAAAAGTCTCGATATATATATATATATATATATATATATATATATATATATATATATATATATATATATATATATATATATATATATCGAGACTTTTTTTAAAAAAGCATTGATTTATATATATATTGAAGTATATATACACAACTAGCAGTATAATTTTTTTGAGAATTTCTCAAAATCAACACCATTAACTGAATTGAGGTTGAATTAGTTTGAAGCAAGCGGTGTATTTTATTTAATATTAAATACATGTTTACGTATGTTAAAGAATTATTTAAAAATTATGAAAATGTTTTGTCCAAAATATCTTCCAACGCTTCATCATGTTTCACTTTTTTAAAATAATTATGTTTATATTCTCTTTTTCGCCGATTTTGTACGTGGTAATATAGATAAACGATATTTTAAATCTTATCTATATTGAATGTTGATTAAAATTAAGTTGACAGTAATTTAACGCAAAATATACTTAAAACTAATATTTACATATTATGTATCACATTAGATCCGAACGTTTCACTTCAGTGATACATGAATGAAAATGAATAAATGGAAAAAGAGCAAAACACGAAAACGTTATTATTTTCATTTCCTTCTTTACGTTCGATAATCTTTTCTTAAACATAAAACACGTGACTATACAATAAAACATGACTCATTTAAGAACTATAGTTGAAAATGGAAACAGGATTGGAAAATACCATCTGTTTTATCATAGTTAAAACATCGATATTTTCATCGAAATCAAAAATCTTTTGGCGATCTATCAAAAAATCGATGTATCGATGTTTTGGTAAATTTTGCCATCACTAGTCGCACCGCCGAGCGGGGCGAAGACAGCGCGGCCATTTGCTGGCGGCGACGGCGGCGGCGCACCATGGGGGAGGGGAGACTTTATATTTAACCAAATTTCAATTTACGACACACCTACTCCCGATTTGGGCCATTGATACAGAGTTGGATCCAGGGAGCATGTCGTCGTTGCGCTATAAGGCCACATTTTTTTATTTCTTCTTGAAAGTATGAAAAGCAATGTGAAAATGAGATCTGGCAATTTTGGGAGGAAAAGGGCTTCACGGTGTAAGTTCTGGATTTAAAACGAGACAAATGCCGAATACAGATATAAAATTGGACCACTTGTTATTAGTTATGCAAATTTTAGTCAATTTGGTGCTGCCACGTGGTAGTGACAACTCGAGTTATTATTAGTACATTCGGTATCTTCAATATTGCAGTTTTTTCAATATTGCATATCTCACTATTGTTCAATATTGTCGGAAAACGCCGAAAAATGATTGAACTTTTGCAATTTTCTAAAATTAAGAGATCTAGACAAAAAGAGGCGTGCGCCATTTTTGAAGCATCCTTTACGCTAGCCGAGGACAAAATTTAATCAAAAAATTTGGAACAATTTTAAGACTTTATTTTAATGTAAAAATTTATTCAAGTATGTTACAAGCACATATCATTGATATTCTTGTTGCATTAACTGGACTAAGACGTATTGGGCATATTATACCCAGCAGGATATCAGTGAAAGATGTTTATTTAAGAAATGTTTCCTTGATACAACAGACTGAGATTTGCATGGAAATCTTTAGTCGGACCTGTTTGGGATTTTCCATTCTACAGCAACATTTAAAAGGCCTACACAGTCAGGAAGTTAATTTAGGAACTATAATCAATCTGTTTCAGGAAAAATATTTTATCTTCATTCTAATTTGTACATGTAAAACATTGAATTACATGGAAATTTACTGTTTTTTGGAACTTATTACTATGTTCCTTTTTTGCCTGGACTGTTTTACTGGGCTAGTAGAAACACAGGGAATTAACTATGATATTTGGCATGGCTTGCTAGAAGATTGGTCATTCCAAATCTCATCAAATGATCAATCTACAAATCCAATACTTCTGCAGCAAAAGATCTCCAGAATTCTGTACAATTTATAATGAAGAAAGCAACAAATGAAATAAAACAAATAAAATGTAGATACCTACCTTTACTACAACGGTAATGACATACAAAATTATACGAAATGAAAAAGAAGAAAACTACAACATAATTTGTATACCATTGGAATGAAGTGATTGAAAATGTAAAAGATAAACAAAAGAAATATCTCACGTGGTTAAATATAAATAGTATGAAGGACAAAATAAAATTCAAAAGAGTGCAAATGGAATTCAAAAATGAGTAACTTTGGTGAAAATAAATATGGTGCAAAAACATGTAACCATTCACAAAGTTATATTGGAGAAAATGAAGGTTCAGAAGATTGGAGAATTTTGAGTACTAATTTAAGAAACAATGTGAATAACAAAATTAGTTTAGAAGGGACTTCGTTATCAAAATAGAAACAATAATTTGATAATTTGTTAATAGAAAACTGGAGTCAATTTTTAAGTGTTACTGATGCATTTAAAGGACAAGATAATATTTTTTAAAATTTAGATATTTCAACTCTAGCATTTATTTCTTTGAAACATGGAAAAGCTACTGGTGTAGGACGGATTAATTCAGAACAAATAAAGAGAAGAACAAAGATGTTGTGGGCATTAATTAGAAATATATTCAAAAAGTGTTTAAGTTGTTAAAATGCCCCTCACAAGCGGAAAAAGTGTTATTTTGGTTCTACTTGTGAGATGTGAAATTTTTAACTGAACTACCTCCATCATATTTTTCCAGTAATAGATCAAGGGACATTTAAAAGAATGGCACAGGACTCATTTTCATGAACTCTATGAATTTTCGAAAATTGCAAAAGTTAGAAATATTGCGGGAAAATATATGCCAGTTGAGGCTCGAGCTTTTGTTATACAAACTTGCATCTCACGTTCTCATGTGTTACAATAGTTTCGGGAAAAGGATTAACAAAATAATCTTAATGACAACGGCTGAGGTAGCTCAGGACCTCAACTGATGTCACTGCAGTGCCTCAGAACGGAAAATCTTAGGGTTCGAGCCCCGACGGTGGCAGGATTTTTGACACTTGCTAGATCGAATTCTACCGCTGTCTGGAGGAGAATTCTGGCGTCTGGCTGCCCTGATCTGTAGTTTTCTGTGGTTTCAACGATCAACACCAGGCGAATGCCAGAGTAGTACCCAGCGGGGGGGGGGAGGGGGCATGGCTGAGTAGGCAGGCACCTCATCTTCCAGCAGGGGAAGACGCGTTCAGAAACATGAAATAATCAATCTATCTTAGTGGCACGCGCTCTGTGGTAGAAATACACATTTCTACAAAAACTAAACATTTAACTGCCAGGAAAATAATTACACATAAAAAAGTGTAAACTGTTTCAAATGGCCACCCCGACACGACCGTCTGAAAACGCTCGAAGCGCCGCTGTTACGCGCGTTCGCCGCAGCTTCTTTATTGGCTGGCAGAAAAGCATGGAAGCGCCGTAGAATAATCATACTTTCTCTTCTTCACGCCGTCCTCTCTAGTTATCACTATAATAATTAATTTTTAGCGCAGATCGGGCACCAGTGCTAAATAGCACTCTCCCGTCCGTACCCTTTCTACTCCACGTCTTCCGTGGAGACTTCCCGCGAAGTGATAAGGAGATCACGTGGTCACGCGGAGCAATTATTTATTACTGGAGAGACCGCGCTTAGATTGTGAATTTGGTATTTGGATTATTCTTGTTACGACTAACGGCGTTTTGGTACATTTTCTGGCTTCCCGAATAACTTCCAAGTTTCTTTGACATCTCTCGTATCAACCATTGGCCCTGCTTTATAAATGTTTACTAGGTTTACTACCGCAACGGTATTACTATTGTGATGAGGCTTTTTTATAAAAATGTGTCTTCCCTTGCATATTTCCTCTATTAAAAAAACAACTCATTTTGACAGTAAACAGCCACCTCAAAATCTATTAAATGCAGACAGTCTTCATAAATTCTTTACAGGAGAGGCACATTACGACGTCTGAGACCTCTGAATTTAGGTCTATATTACAATTAGGGAACATGCATTCTGCTACGCGTATGAAGCAGAGCAGACCATGAGTAGTGTGTATGGTTAGATAAAGCAGTGGCATAAAGTTCAGGCCCGCAATACAGGCGGGCCCAGATAAAAGAGGGCCTGTTTTTGACAGAGGCGTGAGGTAAAGAACTTTGAGTAAGCAATAAAATATAAACGGCTGGTAAGCCATTCATTAGTTTCAAAAAGTTGGCTATTAAATTTCCTTACAAAGGTTTTCGAAGTAATAGTTATGTGTCCCTTATATAGCCCGGCGGTGGTCTTCCTGCCTTTATAGTGTTTTTCTTATCTTCAAAGAACCGCGAAACAAAACTCTTCATCAATAAATGAAAAATCACGCACGTGTGTCCGTCTATGTCGCTGCCTGCAGTGGAAAGATCAATGTTACACTATGTTACACTTCCTGCCGTAACACTATATAGCGGACGCAATCTCACTGATTACGTACTCTATAACTCACGTGATAATTTCACTTATAACGATAAACTTAAATCTGAATTACCACGTATAAGTAGAAACATATACTTCGCTTGGAATTACGCACTAAACGTTTATCATTAAAAGCCAAGATTTTCGTTTGAAACACTGCTTTCATTCAAGCGAGGTCTCGCAACTCAGCCAATTGCAGGCCCCCACGAAACGCACCGAGCGCACACGATCGCACTCCGAGTTTCCTGACGCCCCCTCGCACACACTGATGCTTGGCAAGCGCGAGCATTTCATAACTGCTATTTTAAAACGATACAACACTTTCGATAAATTAGAAGATTATATTATAAATAAAGTAAGATTTATTTTCTGTTACAAATAAAGCAAAACTTCTTTTTCTAAGTTGCAAGGTTCACAGTGCGTATCTTGCGTACATGAAGGACACGCCACTGATTTTTAAGGGTTGTTTTTATTATTTAAGGAACTAACACTACTCATGTTTGCTCTTCACTTTTATAAAGGGGGCCCGGACAAATGTTTTGCGGGTGGGCCCGCACTCATTCCATTGCTACTGAGAAAGAGAATCAAGTTTGTAATTGAATCTTCGAAAATTGAGAGTAGTCATTAATTTATAGGGTCTACATTGTGTTGAATTAAATTATGATAAAAATTTGTTATATTTCTGGATCTTACTTTGATTTGTTTAAAAATTGAGTTCTTGGAAATTTAAGTTTAAGATAGTGCACCAAACCGCAAATTATTTAAGCATTCAATACAAAATACAGAAATAATATTTAAATAAATACTTAATTACATTCCAATATGCTCCATTACTTTCAGTGGAACTGCTAGGTAATATCTCTTTACAACCTTCTACTACAAATCAAAGCCCTGTCCAAAGTAAACAGTATGCAAGACTGATTGATATTACTCTCAAAAGAGTATAAAGTTGTACATAAAATCACAACCCATTAAAAACATTTTATTGATGTTTTTCTTAAGCTTAGAAGTGAAATGCTTTTAGGCTTACAATGAATGAAAAGAAGTTCTTTAGCGCACTTCTCATACAAGTTAATCCATTGGTTTTATTAATGAGACACAAATGAATTTTTAAATAATTGTTATAAATGTCTTCTGAAATGAAGGGAAAAATAGGAAAGAAAGATGGGTATTATACAAATGCATGCAGGAATAAACATTTTTTCCATCAGGACAGCCACACTATCAAATCTATGTTTCAGACCACTGTATTTAGACTACAGTTGGGGAGAATATTTGTACAAAAATTACACATTTGCAGCGTTACAAGATAGTTGTAATGGCAGGAGTTTTCAGCGCATAGAGTGTGCTGGGCGGAACTTTTGTAGTGCTTGTTTTTATGGCTTACACACTTTGTTTAATTGAAGTATATATTTCCTCATTCTCATTACATAAAAATGTACAATATACTTCAGTGCTTCAAAACTTGTTCATGTTGCATAGAGCCAAATTGACAATACATAATAAATTTTTTGTAGTTCTTTGGTATGATTTGATATCATTTTTACATTCATGTATTTTACTTCTACTGTTCATGAAAGTATATTAGTTTATGAGTAAAGCAATAAATCACAGAAACCTGATGGAAGTTTGTTTCACAATTCCATCTGCATATAAAGAAGTTTGCCAGTAAATGTCGATATAGAAATCAGAAAATGTTTATCGTATTAATACCTAAAAAGAGTTGTATTTTTCCAGGATTTTTTCAAGTAATTGGACTTTAAGGAAAATAATAATAATAATAATAATAATAATAATAATAATAATAATAATAATAATAATAATGATAATAATAATAAAGTTATTACAAATGAGCATAACTCAATACCTTTGAATCAAAGATAAAGCAAAACAAAAGCAATACTTTTCTTACATAATTCCTTGTAATTTCTTTTATGTTATTATTCCCAGATTTATGTATTTTTTGTTATTTTACAAATGTGTGCCCTTACTGCAGTACTTCTTTGTTCCATGACATTGATAAAGTATTCTAATGTTATAATTTCATTGTTCACCATGATGTAAACCAATTCATAATCTTATTTAATTACTTCTTATTAGTAAAAAATTCTTCTCCATGAATTTATTAACATTTATAATTGATTAAAATGTTATTGAATGAAAAAAATGTATATTTGTCAACTTTATTTTGGAAAACATTTGCCTCATTTTGTCTGACGTACCTATGTACTGACAGGAACTAGATTGAATTTAATTCTTAAGCCTTTACATGCCTTGACATTAATACATGCAACAGTGGCGGATCCCAAGGGGACCACAGGGGCCATAGATGACCATAGTTGTAATTTTACTCAGTTTATTGAAAACAATTATCCCATATATCCCACATCAAGTCCAAAGGAGTATTCCCATTATGAAAACACATTTTTGTATTTCAAACTAGCATTTCTTTTGTTTCAAAAATATTTATGGGACAATGAAGGTGTTTGACCTTATAAATTCCCCCTCCCCCCAAGATTCTGGATCCGCCTCTGGCCTGCATTTACTTTCAGCAAAAGTAGTGATCACAGATGGATCACGGATATTATAAAACTAACAAGATGCTCAATCACACAATCTCTATTTCTCGTTGGAATTCTTTTCCCAATTCTATAATGGATTCAGTGAAAGCAGAACTTTGTAGAATGTCAAAAATGAGACAGAAAAGCCATACATGTGAAATAAGGAATAAAGAGAGAAAAAAATCATTACATTTCTTCACACAGTCACTGGGAATATTTTCGATGAATTTCCTTAAAAATCAATACAAGTAACATTAATACAACAATGAATGGGAAACTCTTTTCTTTGGAGTTGTAAGATAATTAACATATCAATTCATATGAGTTCAATGACTTTATAATCAAGTAGTTCAGTAAATATCATTGTTGTTTTGTGTTGAATAAATTAAATCTTTGAGAAAATGTACCGAAAATATATTACATAATTGAACATGATGGCACAATGTTATGAAAACTTTTTGTTCCTGCCTGACCACAAAAACAACCTATTCTGAGTATTTCAAATATATTGCCAATTAATTTTTATAAATCTAACTAATAAAATTGTTATCTGCTGAAATAAAACATGTTCAGCCAATTTAAAATATTAAAATTTATTCAATAATTTTTTAATAAACAAATTTAAAAGAATAAGTATTTTCTTCTTCATCAAATTCTCCATCAAATATCAATGACAGTTTCGTTCTTATGACAATATGTATAATTTTTTTTTACTTATTACCTGAATACTTTAAGACAGATTTTTCTTATATCAGGTGAATTATTTTAGGATGGTAGCAATCTGTAGTTCCTTTGCTCTTATGAAAGCAAGAACAATTCAAACCTTAACTACATTTCTATCTATAATTTTGCAGATTTCTTGAAATATCTCATCCATATTAAATATATGGATGATTTGACATGAATGATTTTGACATGAATTGATTTTGACATGAAAGTATAACTCTTGAGTTCTCATTAGCGAAACAATCTTATGTCAATAATTTTACATTTTAAATTCTGAAGTATAAAAGGAAGTAGGTATAACTTCTAAACAGTATTTTGTTACCATGATGCTATTACTGATTTCATGAATAAATTGTAAAGTGCATAAGCCACTTGTTTTAAACAAGCAGGGTTAATATACATAAATAAGAAAGAAATTTTATATTTCATGTTTTAAAAAGATATGTGTGTACTTATGAAGTCTTATAAAATGGTACAGTCTTGAAGAATAATGATAGAGATATCTTGCAGCTGAGTGGACAGAATTTTGTGACATGAGTACAGGAAGTAGCCCTACTTGGATATTAAATAATTTGTTTTCATTATGTGACTGACCTATCTTCTGTATAGTTAGTTAATTGTAGATTATGTCACTAGAAGCCATAAGAGAGCCAATTTTCACAATATTTTGATTTCTTAAAGTTAGATTTGAATCAGATTGAAGCAGAGACCTTGTTCTGTTCAAAGAAAAGTCCAATCTTGAGAAGTCCAATTATGTTATCTGCAATTTCACTACTGTTTGTATTAACTGTTCACTTTGAAACAATACATTGATTATTTTTTCTGTTATAGAATAATTATAACAACTATAAGTTAATTTAATAATAATAACTTTAGTTAATGTACCTAATAATGTAACAACTACATATATTTTAGATAATATTTTATCAATATTTTGAAAGTATTCACATTGACAATTTCATGGATCACAGTTATTTATTAAAAACTAAAATTAAGACATCAAACAGTTGGTATAACTCTCCAGAGATACTGAAAAATAAAGTAGATGCTAAATTACATCAGAAAACATTAATTAAATGGAACTTATACATTATTGAATGTAAGGCCTACATTTAATAATGAATTATGCCAGCATTATTTCAGTTTACATTGTACTTTACTTATTTATTTTATCATCAAAAAACAGTTACAACTGTATGTGATGTATGAGGGAGAAGTGTTATCTGTGCATATTTTCTTGAGCTTCAGAATCTTTTTTTACTATATATACCTGCACCGTATTTAATATTTAAATGTACCGTAGAGTTTAAATATGCTATAAAGAAAAGAGGAATGTCTTGAATAGATTTTTCTTACACATATTTCATGATTGAAATAATCACATATTATTTTTAAACAGAGATTATTCTCTTTTCCTCATCTTTCAGTGTACTGAAATCATTATTATTTCTTGATTGTTGATTCAAATTTGATTCTTCACATTTTATCAATGACTGTTCCTAATAGTTTTATCCTCATTTTCAGCTGCAAGATTCTCTCCAAGCTATAATCTGTCAGATATTTTGCTGAGCACTGTACTACATGTTACAACTATGATTGGTGATATGTGAACTGATATCCACCCAAACAACACCCTCGCCTAATAAATTCAGCATTAGTTATTAGCACAGCAATTGATGAATGTATTTTGTTAATTGCTTCACCACAAAAAGCACATTTAAATTTTTATTAAATGTTGGACATGCTCAGCTTTGATTAATATGTTGGAAAAGAAGACACTGTCTGATCACACATAACATAATAATTTGCATCGTAATTTAACTTGAAATTTGTGCATGTTTTTTATAACAATTTATAATTCCTCAGCAAAACAGCAATGTCTTCAAGAGCACAGACAGATATTCTGAAGATGGGTTAAAAACATGATATCTACTGGGCACTTGAATATGTGTTTGTTATGTGCCAATCAGAATGTCTCTTTGGTAAAACAAAGCTTTGCATAGTTCAGTGTTTGTACACTCACAGGAAAAGAAAGAATGGCAGAGGGTTGTATTTGTGGTTTTCTTCTTTATAGAAATGTCTTTAATTGTAATTCTGTGGTGCATGTTTTTGAGCATCAAGTGTTTAATAATGTAGCTAAGAACAACAACAAAAAATAGATGTTTCACTTCTTTTCATTCTTTCTTTCTTCTTTCAACACATTTCATTCTCTCAATAATGGAAACATCTACGAATCTTTTCCTTCACTGATTTTATCATACAAGAAGAATCAAATTCTTATTTAGCAGATTTTCATATATACCTCAATTTACTTCTTTTTTTTGTCACAAAATACATTTTCATTAAACAGTGAAACTGTCTTGTAGGTATGCTAAGAGCTTATACATTCACTAAGAATAATGTTTTCTGCATCTAGAATACTTTTTCACTCCAAATCTTTAGGCCTGTTTACTTTATCCTCTGTTAACATTTTGTCCCTTTGGAATGACAAGGTTCCAACCGACCAAATCACAGAAAATAAGTTGTTTCTGTTACAAGGTCCTAAATACTCCTGCTACAAGTAGAACAAACTCATGCCGCAATCTGCAGTCAAATTGCTACTTTAAAAAATCACTTGAGAGATTACTGAGTAAAGAATTCACTTTGACATAAATTTGAAATATTAGTTGGAACCTTGTCATTCCAAAGGGTCAAAATATGGGCGCCTCAGCCCACTATTAGCTTTGAAATGCTAGTGATTCATGTTTCTTGAATTTTTTTGCTAGCTACTGGTTCTTCCAAGTTTCAATGCACTTGTGATACCACTTTAGTTGATGAGATTTCAAATTGTTTATTATCCAATATTACATTAATATTTCAACTTACCATTACGAGTTGAAATGATTTTGTGACAATGGTTGTAAAATAACTATACTTCACAGGTATTCTTATTCATGAAATTAAGTGTTTTATCTTATTTGACCAATGCTTTTATCTGTGTAAACTATCTAACAATATAAATGTTTCTTTTGCTCTCTGTATCCTTACCTTTCATTATGTGACAGAACATTAAAAGTAAAATTTTCCTCCACCATTCTAGCTTGTACAAACTGTGAGTGTATGACAATAAAACTTGCTTGTAAAAGTATTTCTACATATCATATAATATCCTACACAGAAAATTCAATAAGGGTCCCATATACTTGTTTTCCTTTTACACATATTGGTTGTTTGACATGCATGTCAATTAAATTGTTGAGAAACTCGATAAAATATATTTTGGATGCATTTAGTCTCCATTAAAAAAATCTTGTCTATGCAAAAACACAAGACCAGATGAAAGCACACATTAGCAGGGCAACTACTTTACATAGGAGTATTATATCGACAGTTCATTTCTGCCAACAGATAATACTTGTATATATGATATGACCTCTTAATTTCATACCTTATAAGAACCTTACATGAAATTCAAAAATCAATTTAATTACCACACTCACTAGGTTCTATTACATGTCACTGGTGCATTTACTACCAGAAACGGTTTTGTGAATGTCAAAAAATAGAGCAGTATATCATGCCATTATGCATTGTTTATAATCATTCTCAAGAAATATCCATTTTAAAAGAAATGTGAAGTTTGTTTGGATATATTTAGCTGAACATGGTTGGTATGGAAAATGCAGGAACCATCAGTACCTATATGAAAAACTGTTGAAATTACACCCTCACTATGCAAAGCAACAAATTCTTATGGGATATGTTGAACCACTTAGATTTTTGTGAATATAAAGAAAATATATAATTCATTCATTCTTACAGCAAGTAACATAGAATTATTTCTTTTTCAAAGTTATTCTGAATTATTCATTATTGAAGATGTAACTCGATTTATTCACGTCAAAACTGTCATGGAAGAAGCCATTATCAGAACTCTTTAAAATATGTGAACAATTATTTTTCTAGAAGAATTCTTTGATTTCTGAGAGGGAAAAAGGTTTTAGTAGAACCTGATATTTAAATCTGGTTCATGATAGAAACAGTGTTCATTTATGTGGACTTTACAATAACTCCATGAATTCTAAAAAGAAAAAAAAAAAAATGTTTTGCCTGTCTGCATTAATATCACAACAGGATAGAATTTGATAAACATTTTGTTTTCTCATTTCAAAGAGTGAAAGTATTTATTCCTGGGACCCCTATTTGCACTCATATGCCTGCGTTTTTAAAAACACCTAATTACATTGAAAAATGCAAATGGAGATAGCAGGCTGACGTAAAATTGCACAAGTATACACAGAAAAATGTTCACTTCTCTTTCTTAAATTATATTGTCAGTCACATTGTTTTCACTTTCTTGCTACCACTCTTGAGCTTTATATAGGACAATTCAGATGTCTTACAACCATTAATGAGAGAAAACCTTGTCTTTCTTTGATCTTCTGAATGAAATAAATATTAACATTTCAAATTATTCTTATTTATTAAATTGTGTACAGCTTTACATGATAAGTTAATAAACTTTACATATGCAATTGACAGAGCCATGTCATTATATTTCTAACATACTGATAGTGGCAGAATTCATTGTTAATCTTTTCCTTCAGTTAAGTCCTATATTTTGCAAGATATGATATTTAATCCTCAGAAATACTTGAGCAACAGTGCATAGTAGTCATTGCTCTAATTGTACATGCATTAATACTGATAGTAAATTAACATTTGATGCTCACAGCCTGAATGTATTTATATGTATCTCTATGTTTTTGAATGTAAAGCTTTTGTTTGATTGCAGTTTTTTTTTTTTAGACAAACTAATGTTGCAAATCACACATATTTATTACTCCAAGAGAAATTTTGAAATATTTTGTATTTCACCTTTTTTCAACCTTTTAGGAATTAATTGTGCTAACATCATTGATCAGCTCATAATGCTCGTAATGCTGGCATGACTTCTGCTACATTACTCATGTTTCAGTCTTATACGTAATCTTAACAAACTTAATGTATCTTTGTCAACATCCCGCATTTGATGAAGATCAAAATCTTTGGAAGATCAAAGAACTCAATTTTTAATAAATTTTAAAAGAAATTTTCATCCTCTTTACTTCTATTTCAAATGTTTATATACACGGTAGTTGCTCATTTCCATTTTTATGTGTAAAAAAAATAAAAAAATAAAAGAAAAAAATAAAGGAAAAAGAAAAAATGAAGTTGAACATTGAAGTTGTGAACCTGATATATTATTAAATGCACTCTATTTATTGAAAGTTAATTTCATTACAATCTACAAGTTTGTTCTTTTGCGAATAAGACTGTACATTTCAGATATTGACTGAACATTAAGTTTGGGCAGAAATATGAAAACACGGAAAGAGAACAGCTATAAATAATGACATGTTAAGAATATATGTAAATAGATTAATACAGTGAAAAGATATATTTATTTATCTTAATAATCAGGTGACCTAAAATATTCGGAAATGAAAGCGCCTATCCAACTTGGCGGTAAACATTTGATTGTACGCTTAACCATTCATTCACATATCTTCTGTGATTTTAGACTGGCTAGATGTTATAACTAAATAGAAACTTTATGTCAATTTTACTGTCTAAAATTCAATTTAAATGTTATTTTGTGCAAAATCTGTTTATAGTTTTTGATGCTTCAAAGTATTATCTGATAACTAAATGTTCTGATAATGTATAATACAGTAAATTATTAGATTCATAGTAATGATACTTATTTTGCTGAATACAACTTAGGAATGATGTATGTTGAAAATACATTGACTTATATTCTTTATCAGAAGAGTAAAGATAAGTACAGGTTTTCCTCATACTGGAGTGAGAAATACGACATATAACAACAATACTCCATCAAAGCAACTGCACCACAAATTTAAAAGACTTCCAAACAAGAAACAGGTTTTACAACCGTGTGTTGAACACACCACTCGTTCACGGGCAGGGCTTTTTCTCTCTTTGGATTTGTACCATGCTATGTCTGTTGGTGCCCTCGCTTTCAAAGTACTTTCTGCTGCGCATCTTGTTGTACAAACAAGTAGCGACCATCTTCATCATTTGATTTCCTGTAACTGAGATACGATTAGCAAGGAGGTAGATAAAAGTCTTGATCATAAACAAATTATTACAAGAAAGAGTGTTAATGTCTCTTAATAGTTGAATATCGGTTCATATCATTGTATTTTTTAAGCAAGGTAAATTAAAAAAGAAAATTGAATTTAACTATCAGTTTCAATGGTTTATGATTTTATTACTCATTGAGTTTTGTTCATGAAGTATTGAAACTTTTATATTAATGTATTTTGTCATGAAAATGTAAATCAAAAATAAAATTATTGGAGATTGAGTATATTTAATTGGAAATTTGTGTTTGATTATAACAAAAAGAATTTGATTAATTTATGAAAATAATACGTGATGAATCATTTGCCTCTATAAGTTTTTGAAAAGTCTACTTTCATTTGAGAATATGTAGTTTCAGTTTACTTTGATTTCATTTACATGGAATACATGAAATACATGGTCCTTAATACAGCTTTATTTTTTATTGCAAAACCCTTTTGAAGTACAACTAAATGTACCTATAAGAGGAAATGTACAAGAAAAAGAGATATCAATGTCATGTGAACTAGGAAAAGAAATAATAGAATCTGTTTTCTGCGGTGGAGCTTTGTGCCAAGCCCTGGAACTCTAAAAGCTGGGTAACAACTCACCAAGAGCATGTTGCTTTAAAATGAAAGTATATCATTGAAAGTTATTGACACATATCATTCCTTGTTAACAAAAATGACTGCTATCCACTGTTTTAATGAAATGAAAATGAAAAGAAAGGAAAAAAAAATCTAAATGAGACTTGAAACAATTCTATAATTTTTATATTATACAGCACAATGTTGCAACAAAAGATATAAACTGATAATTAGGGTCTGAATTTTTACGTTTTACCCTACATTATTCCTCACTTTGTAATGACAGTTTTTTAATATTCATAGCCATTTCAATAACTTTTTAGCCAAACGTGAGAACTCTATAGATTCCAAAAATGGCTAAAATGAGTTATGATTCTAGAAGACCCTATATTGTGAATTTCTCAAAAAATATTCCAAGTTCACTTATGAAAATTGATTTCTTCATTTGGGATGATCAGAATTTATGGTGGCTTGGATGCAGCATCTATCTTTGCAGACTTTCCTGGTACTACTGAAAAATTAGAAGATGCGTGTCTTCTCCTGAACAAAGCAATGAACATTTCAGCTGTTTAAAGGAAGGAGGTACAAGAATCTAGAGATGATGTTCAGTTCAAGGAAACAATTATGAAGTTGGAAAATTAAGGGAAACAAACACAAAGTTCTTTTTTAAGGATACTTTGTTCATTTAAGTTCGGAAAGGAAAAACATTCAATTAAATAAGTCAGTAATTTAAATATTACATATTGCAAGTATTTAAATTTAGTATTTTTCTCATCATTCAGCCCAACATGATTAGGGGGAAAAAATAATAAAATAAAATGAATTTAATAAAATAATTTTGTCAAAAAGCCTAAAATGATATGTATGAATTCTGAAAAATACGGATGCTACTAATAATGCTGTAAATAAATGTATAATTTATGTAACAATACTTTTTTGCAAGAATAGTCACCCAAATACTCACCACATGATATACAGAGATACAGCTACGAAGATAATGAACACGCAGCCAATGCCGATCATAGCAAACATCCACACATTGATATCATCATCCTCTGTGGAATATAAGGAAACATTTAATTAGTAAATAAAACTATATAAATGATTAGTAAATTAGAATATTGTGTCGACTGAGATGATAAAGTGAATGGATTTAATTCTATTTTTAAATTAATTTTATAATATTTCAATAATCCAATGAAAAGACTTGTAGAATTAATGTGGTGATGCAAGTCGCCAGTGGTGATGCAACCTCGATGACAGAGTGTTAACAATTATCGATGTTCAAAATTAAAACATTGATGTTAATAATACATCAACAAAAAAAAAATTGTTTTTAAACATTGCTGTGTTTTAAACATGGCCATGATTATTAATTTACAATTAAGGTTTTACTGAAAACCAAGTAAAAAAATAATAAGACCACTGGACAAGGCTGAGCCTGATAATATAAGCACCCTTATTATTTCCTATTTTAACTTTTAGAAAATTGTGATTATGGACATTTTTGACTCATAAGTAAGACACCGAAAACCTAAAAACATCGAGCACAAAACATCGATGTTAAAAACAAATTTAATATAATCAGTAATTATAAAAACAAACATTGATGTTGCATTCCTAGAGTAATTACAAGAGTAATTACGCATAATGAACATGAAAAGAACAAAAATAATTTAATGTTTAATTCTGAATTTCTCAAATTTTCATCATCTGATCAGATGTGAGATTAATGCAGTAATCTTCAAACTGAATCTCGGAATATTGAAAGTAGAGTCAGAAGAGCGTCAATAATTCAGACATCAAAAATTTGAACCATCAATAATGGCGATCTGGCTTTGATTCTGGTGAAAGAAGAAAGAAAGAAGAAGAAGAAGAAGAAGAAGAAGAAGAAGAAGAAGAAGAAGAAGAAGAAGAAGAAGAAAGAAAAATGAACAAACAATGTGGATAAGATGAATATTGTATGTACCACATATATTTTAAAACAACAAGACTTAACATTTTATGAAAATTATTGAATGAAGAAAATTATCATTTACTCCATTTCTCTAATCAGAGTGAATTATAAATGATTTTAGCAAGATTTTGTCATTGGTTTTTGTATTGAATTGTTTTGAAAATTCGGAAAATTTGATAAATTGGAAGAGGTCCGATCCCAATTCATCTGGATTTTTGAAGCTTTAGTGTCGGGATTCTCAACGGGTGTGGTAACAACCCCCTATGGGTTGTAATTTTAAAGGGAGACATTGACGATCAAGAGATAAATTCGTTAGCCAAATACGCACTGGTGACTGTCTGAAATAATCAAAATCAAGATCCTACTGATTACAAAAACATTTTAATGAAGTGGGTAATCATTTCCTTATAGCATTTCAAAACGTCTAATAGAGCCATTCTACGTCAAATCACACAAAAAAGACCAAAATTTGACCTTCATATTTTTAATTATATTCTAATTTTTTCTATTTAATGTATGGATCAAATAAGTTAACATGTGTATTTTTATTTCTTTCTAACTTTATTATTTTCGGGAATATGATGAAATTGGCTAAAAATGATTTGTGCATCACTAACTTAAAAATATCACATATTAAAATAGACTAGGTATAGAAACTTGGTTCAAATTCCATTTGAAACTTAAAAGATGTTTCATTTTTGAGATTTTGCAAAATTTCCTGAATTTTCAATTTTTTAAAAATATTTAAATTTTGAAAATAGAATATTTTTTTAACTCGACGAGCTAAAAATAAAAAGTTAATAAATGCATTAAAGTGTTGTTGACAACTCCAGGAAAAATCAAAGTGGGATCTCAGCAACTTAAAAAAATGTCAATTTTTTACGAAACTGTATGCAGTAGATTGCTGAACAGACGTATTTCTTGCGTTACTGGCCGTTGATTTGTTTGGATGAAGCAGTAATTTAAGTACTTCTTGAGGTGGAACAACTTCACGATTGTATTTAGTTATTAAATGACGGATTCTTGACTTACGTTTGGACTGACATTTTGAAATTTTCTGGCCCCTCACAACTCACTTCAAATATATGTACTCCCTTACCTTAGAATTCCTGAACTTTCGTCACAACGCACAATTCTAATCTCTTACCAAATTTACTTTCAGGTCTGGACAAAATTCCATTTTCTCCATCTAACTTTTTAGCCACTTTTATCATGTGTTCGGTTGCTGCGAAGTGTCGTTTAATTTTCCTGTATCTCCAACTTTCAAAAATTGTCAAAATTTGAATTTTCAACGTCTTGTGATCTGTTGAGTGAAAGGAATCGATGTTTCTTAATAATATCTTTGATTTTTTAATGGACGTCGAAAGATCATCACTGTGAAAAAAATTATCTGTGAAAGCACTTTGTACTGTTAGACAATTCTCATGGAGATGCCGTTTTTGTTGCAATTTTCTTTTCTTGACGGAGGTTTCTCTTATTGCAATTAAACTCTTGTTTATTTTCTCTACATTCATTTCGCAGACACGTGAACTATCTGAAGAGCTTAAATTGTCATTTCCTTCACTTCCACTGTTTTCACTATATTCACTGGACTTTCCGCTACTTTCGTTAATGCCACGGGAGCAACTGATCTCGACGCTCTCTTCACTAACAAAAGGCATTTTTGGAGCCGAATTCCTTGTTTCCGACACGAATCACAAATTCACCAATCTAATGACTCCTCTAAATTTAGTTTCACTAGTAAATCGTGGTTTACGCGACTTGGAGATTATCTTTTCTTAAAACCGTGATCAGAAGATTAAATTGATTTTTGAAGATTGATTTGAAACATTTGTCATCTCCTACGGTGATCGCCACTCACGTTGCACAGCACGAACAAGCTCTAGCACTCTTCTCTTTATATGATGCGTACTGCGACGGGTGTTCAGAAAATTTTATTCAAGCCCTTGACAAGTGGTCTGTTGTATATCACGAGCAAATCAGGAAGGCACCCCATCTCTAGGACGCACAGGGACTCAGCAGTAAAATTCTTTTCTTGTGTTTTGTAGAAAATAGAATAAGAAATATGTCTAAATATTTTTTAAATTATCTGAACGAGTTCATACAGAAACTTTTTTTAAAAGAATTACATTTTGTAAATGAAATTTCTATTGTTTGAGGAAGTAATTTACTGAGGAATAAAATAGACATATCAAAGTATTAAATGAAACAAACCAGGGTTTTTTATGTTAAGTACATTCGAAGCATCAATCAAGCATATTTTACGAAATACGCGAAAAATCCAAAATTTAATATAGGCATAAATACACAAATAACCCATTTTCAGGTAAATAAACACGTGTCTCTTTCTATGATGTTCAGATTTGATACAAAAATCATACATTAAAAAAAAAGCCATACCAAGTTTGGCGCGATTTTACGTGGAATGGCTCGTATTTGAATTCGTTTCACTGTCACCCATCCATTCTGGGGGCAGAGTGATAATGAAAGACTAATAACGAGTGACCGAAATACTAATAACTCGTGAAACCGTAATCAGGCAGACGGTCATTCTTTTTATAGTTCTTCTGCACTTGGATCAAAGACTGACCGAACACATTTCGTTAGTGCATGGGAAGGCAGAGCGCGCCCTCATACTTACAATTGATTTTTTAGAATTAAATGTGTGGAGTCCCCACTTTTTTCTTTGTGTATTTTGTAGGAAATTGAATAAGGAATACGCCTATTTTTTCAAATTTTTATCTCGTCGAGTTTATATAGAAATTTTAATTTTTGGAAAATATACATTTTTTAAATGAAATATTTATTTTTTGAAAAATGTATTTACAGAAGAATAAAATACACATTTTAAAGTATTAAATGTTTCAAAGCAGGAATTTTTATATTAAGTACTTTCGGAGCAACAATTGATCATATTTTGTGAAGTACGCGTAAATTCCAAAATTTAATGTAGTCAAGCCTACACAAAAAATCAATTTTCAGGACTCTAAAAAACACGTCACTTTTTTGACGTGTAGATTTAAGACAAAATATCGTATATTAAAAAAAATGTCGTGTCAACTCTTGTGCGATTTGACATGGAATGGCTCAACATTCGTTTGTTCATTTGGATTTTCACATCAGTCCCGACAATGAAAATAGAACTTTTTCATGAATATGAACGTGTAATTTTGTTCTTGTAAACTTATTTAAATTTGAAAATGAGAGTACAAAAAAGCAGAAATTAAAAAATAAAAACAAACGAACTTGAGTTCATATTATGCTTTAACCAAAGTCATTAGGTAATTTATGTGCAATTATTCGTATTATGATGATGATGTATGCTATGTATTAAACGGAAACAAACTGAAAGGGGGGATGCAAGAGGCTTGCTCTAGTGTATTCGAAAGCAAGGGTGTAGCGTGGCCACCGGCGAGGGCGGCGAGGGGCGTGCACTCACTGGGGTAGTAGAAGCGGCTCTGGATCTCGGCGGTGTCCTCGTGCGGGCGGCGGTGGCGCATGCCGCTGAGGTCGGGGCGGGTGCCAGCGCGTTCGCCCGCCTCGCCCGCCGCGTCGCCCCCGCGCCGCCGGCCGCCCGCCGCCGCCGCGGACTCGGCGTCGCCGCCGGGCGGGCGGGGGGCCGTGGCGGGGGCCGAGGGCGCGTCGCACGAAACCAGGCGGCCGGCCTCAGCGCGGGGCGTGGCGCCCGCGGGGCAGGCGCAGCGGCCCGTCGCGGCGTCGCAGCGCGCCCCGGCCGCCTCGCAGCGCACGCGCGCCGAGCACGGCCGCGGCCGCCCGTCGCACCCACCTGCGCACGCGTAGCGCACGCGCTTGAAATGTCTTTGGAAAACATCTTGGGAACACACGAACTCGAGGGTGTGGCGAAGACGAAGGTAAGGGAAACGTCAAGGGGAGGCGATGGCGATGGCGAGGGCGAGGGCGATGGCGATGGCGATGGCGATGGCGAGGGCGATGGCGATGGCGAGGGCGATGGCGATGGCGAGGGCGAGGGCGATGGCGAGGGCGATGGCGAGGGCGATGGCGAGGGCGATGGCGAGGGCGAGGGCGATGGCGATGGCGAGGGCGATGGCGAGGGCGATGGCGATGGCGAAAGGAGGGCGAGGGCGATATGAGGCGATGGCGAGGGCGAGGGCGATGGCGAGGGCGATGGCGATGGCGATGGCGATGGCGAGGGCGATGGCGAGGGAGGGGCGCGGCGAGGGCGAGGGCGAGGAGCCGAGGGCGATGGCGATGGCGAGGGCGATGGCGATGGCGAGGGCGAGCGAGAGCGAGGGCGAGGGCGAGGGCGAGGGCGAGGGCGAGGGCGAGGGCGAGGGCGAGGGCGAGGGCGAGGGCGGGCGAGGGCGAGGGCGAGGGCGAGGGCGAGGGCGGCTGGGCGAGCGAGGGCGAGGGCGCGAGGGCGAGGGCGAGGGCGAGGGCGTGGCGAGGGCGAGGGCGAGGGCGAGGGCGAGGGCGAGGGCGAGGGCGAGGGCGAGGGCGTGAGGGCGAGGGCGAGGGCGAGGGCGAGGGCGAGGGCGAGGGCGAGGGCGAGGGCGAGGGCGAGGGCGAGGGCGAGGGCGAGAGGGCGAGGGCGAGAGGGCGAGGGCGAGGGCGAGGGCGAGGGCGAGGGCGTGGGCGAGGGTGAGGGCGAGGGCGAGGGCGAGGGCGAGGGCGAGGGCGAGGGCGAGGGCGAGGGCGAGGGCGAGGGCGAGGGCGAGGGCGAAAGCGAGGGCGAGGGCGAGGGCGAGGGCGAGGGCGAGGGCGAGGGCGAGGGCGAGGGCGAGGGCGAGGGCGAGGGCGAGGGCGAGGGCGAGGGCAAGGGCAAGGGCGAGGGCGCGGGCACGGGCGAGGGCGAGGGCGAGGGCGAGGCGAGGGCGAGGGCGAGGGCGAGGGCGAGGGCGAGGGCGAGGGCGAGGGCGAGGGCGAGGGCGAGGGCGAGGGCGAGGGCGAGGGCGAGGGCGAGGGCGAGGGCGAGGGCGAGGGCGAGGGCGAGGGCGAGGGCGAGGGCGAGGGCGAGGGCGAGGGCGAGCTACGTACCGATGACGATGACGCCGTCGGAGCGGCGGCAGGCGAGGGAGCCGTCGGCCGCCAGCGTCCAGTCGAAGGAGAGGCAGGGGCCCGAGAAGCAGGGCCGCGTCTCCCACAGCGCCGTGGGGCAGGGCTCTCCGCCTGGCGCCGGCGCCTTCAGGACGGCGCGCGACCGCGTCTGGTAGCCACCTGCGCACGTCGGCACACAGCCCGCACTCGCAACACGCCCACGCCCCCTTTTCTCAATTGGCGATCATTCGACCGCAGCGCCTCCACGTAAACGTGGACTTACTGCTAGAGGCTTGGAGAATTCGGGAGACAGTGATCAACTTTTCTCAAGCTCGTGTTTGTCAGAGGCGCTGCGATTACAAGTCAGAGATTGGTGCAAATTTCAAATAAAGTCACTCCTGCTCGATAACATCTATTAAGGTAGGAGGGTATTTTAGTAGAGTGGGCGAATTTTCACCAGGTCGCACAGTGCCAAACGCTTCAATCACAGATCTAAAGTAGCTGCTTAACGCAAGGTAAGCAGAATCTGTGAACAACAATTTGGTTGCCTATAAAATATCATAAACGCCAACATTTGTATTTCACTATCACATTTCGAGCGAAACAGATTACCCCTCTGAGGTCTCTTTGAAAATTCCTTCTTTCTCAAGTCTCCTCGAAGCGATAGGGGCTGTGATTTGGTTGCACTGGGAAATAGGATATGTTATATTATTCACTTTGTATCATTACTATATTTTTCACGAGGCAGCTGCAGGTGGGTCTAAAATTAAAGACTAGAAAGCGAACATGTGGGAAAATGTACTGGTAGACTGATGTCGGTTCTTGGAACATCGTAGAGCTTTCTGGAGTTTTTTACAACTATATTTTGTTATGAGTATTCTATTTAAGGACAAATTATTATCTTGAGGTAATATTTGCTATATTTTTTACGATATTAAGTTTCGTAAGTAGCGGAAAGAGAGCAAGCTTTTTACCGATGAATGTTTGACTTTTGAAATTTCAAGAGGGTCAAGGGAAGTCATGGACGAATAAACCAAATTTTGAGACAGGAAATAAGACTTATTGGAGATCAACTACATAATCTCACAGAATATTCCATGGTGGTAAAAAATGGTAAATAATTCTAGGATACGCAATGAACCAATGTTTAGCTGCATGCACCAATTGGCAATATTTGGCAGTAACATGTGATCTTTGGTTTCACTGGCTCATCGTGTTTTTGTGTGGCACATCTGACTAATAATAAAATTATAATACATGCACCAAAAGGTGTTTTGGTGTTCTCTTCAGACAGATAGAAATGGAATTTGCAAATCACAGCCCTTTTAACGGTCTTCATCTAGATTCAACAATTGCGTTTAACTCGAAAATGGCGCGTCCTCGGTCTTTAAAACTGCGTATTTAAAGCTGGAATCAACGTGCTGTGTTTCCCGCACCTTAATCTACCAAATGAGAACTTTTAGAACCTCCTATTTCATTGTGGGGGTTTGGCTCTATTGGGTACTCTCACTGAGTGGCTAGATGCCAAGAGAAGGTAGAATCTTGAATTTTACGTAAAATTAAATTACTATTAGAGGGAACGAAAGGTGTACGGGACAAGGTTGGAAAATGGGACAGTGACGTAATTGTTATGCTATTCGCGCTATTTGATGAACAGCTTCAGGGCTAGCTTCCGTTAAGTGATGTTCCTGCCCTAGGAAAGTCTCTTCCTCTGTGCAGCGCCGTCGCAGCTCGACTGAACGCATCGGTGCCAGCAGATCGCAGTAAGCAACATGCAACTGAACGAATCGCGGCAACCAGACCGCAGTATATATTGAGCATCTCAGGCAGGATGAACTCACTCTAAGCGAGGTTCAACAATAGCGTCATAGGCTGAAAAGCTATGTAATGAGTCCGACAGGACAAGACGCTGATTGTTGCTAATTACTTTCTCCTTGTAATACCCTTTCGGGTATTACACTGGACCAGAACAAATATTCGGCCAGGATGGACACGAAGATCAAGGTCGCGTCCCTGAGATAGAAGTAAAGGAATGCGGGAATCATGTGCTCTTTAGAGAGCGTCGCCACATTCAAGTTGGTGATATGGCTGGATAACCCAGTTTCGCCTTGTTCTCGGCTCTTCAGATGCGGAAAATCAAATGAAAATCAAAATTTTCGATTTCTTCCCTCAGAAATTATGTCAGCCGTTGCTAGAATGTAATCTAAGCTTCTGTGACCGCTATCAGCGCCTTTGTCGGTTCGGCCGATTTCGCCATAAGTAAAGACAGAGATTTCCTGGTACAGAACAGTCCAAACCAAAAGTTTGTAAGCCGAGTTTACTTCAACGAAAGGAAGAAGCCTTGATTCCATCAGTCCTATATCAAACAGATTGAGTTGTTTGTCTAAACTGGTTTTAATCAAATTTTTTAAAGCCATTTTTCTTTGCTTTTAGAGCATTTAAAAAAATCTTAAGTGTATTTTATTGATGGTTTTTGGTGATGTTTTAGTTCATCAAAATCCGCCTCTACTTATTATTCTATTTTCACCATGAATGAATGATTGATTACTAGTGACTCCGGGCGCGTCAACTGCTAAGGTCATTAGTCTTGTAGGCGTAGTGCATCGAGAGGTGGCGGTGACCTTGCCCCGCTGGATGGCGAGCTCAGGCGCCGACCTCCCGTCGGCTGGAGGGGTTTTCTTTCCCACCAGCGGGGCACCGCCCCAGCCGGGACAAGCTCTAAGCTCCCGATCGGTCTTCCGGTAAGTGTGGTAGTGTGGTTCAAGTAAGTGTGTGTATAAGGGGTGGGGATAGGACAAGAGATGGGAAGGAAAAATCGCGCGCGGTTCGTGGCCCGTTTGGTAGGGTACTGCTCCGGCATTCGCCTGGGATCTACCGGAGAAACCACGGAAAACTACCGATCAGAGCAGCCGGCCGCTAGAATTCTCCTCCAGACAGCGACAGAACTCGACCTAGCTATCTGTGTCGAAAATCCTGCCACCGTCAGAACTGGAACCCCAGCACCTCATCTCTCCCCATTAAAAAAAGCGTCGCTTTGGCGCGGGGGCGCCGGGGCGCGGCACTGACCGACATCGGGGCCGCGGCAGTCGCGGTGGCAGTGCGACCAGCGCGACCACTCGCTGACGTGGCAGTCGCCGCGGCAGGGCACGTAGCACGAGTCCTGCGCGCGCAGCTCCTCGGGGCGCGGCACGGGCGCGACGGGCGTGAGGGCGGCCGGGTCGTCGCCGCCGCCGCCGTCGTCGAGCAGCGCCAGCTGCGCGCCGCGACGCCGCTGCTCGCGCCGGCACAGGCGCGGCTCCACGGGCGTGACGCCGTCGCGCAGGCAGCGCACCTCGCGCCGCACCGTGCCGTGGCCGCACCACGCGCCCTGCGCACGTCGACAACCCGCCTGTTTAACGCTCCGCCACTCGCGCCGCTGCATGCAGCCGAACACAAGTTTCTTTTCTAATGGAAGAAAGAATGTTAGTTTACACGAATAAAAACAATGCTTTTATTCAGCTAACGGTGTCTGAGAAGGGTATCGTTCTTGGTCAATGACCCTCATCTCGATCAAGTTTTTCGTCCAGTTTCCCTGATCCATTGAGCAAATGCTGAGATGGCCCCTTGTTTTGCTACTGAACATAAATGCAACTTCATTATCTGTGCACGTCTTCTAGGGGAAATATGGTTCTTCAAATTATCGTTTCCATGTCGTCGCGTCAGGAAGTATTATTCCGAAGGACAACACGGATAAGAGCAAAAATGTATTGCTTATTTCTCCTTGAAAATAGATTTTATAACACGGGAGCTTTTTTCTCCTCTTCATTCATTCAAAATTCAAATAGTATATGACTTCGTGTAGGGATCACAGAATTTTGAAAATGTGCACACAATTCACTTCTCCCCATAGCACGTCATACGCAGTTTTAACTGTTTTTTTGACGTAAAATAAATAAAATAAATAAAAAACGTTTTATCTCTGTTATGCACTGGGTTGCCATTCCCTGAAGTAAAATCGTTGAGCCTGTTTGATAAAATCCAACATGCCTGTACTGCCATATGGAACGGTGTTCTTGCGTAATTGAACAAAATGATATTTTTTCTGTAACATGAGAGAGTTAAATACTTGAAAATGTTGTGTTTATGCGTTTCAGGAGAAAAGTTACTGTGCAAAAACGTACATTTTAGAAGTAGAAAAATAAACAATGCAAGCGTTGGACGTAGTTCAACGCGCGAGTACTCGTGCCACAACTGGCCGCGATAGTGTCGGAAATATAACAATAGCTACAAATATGGTTTGTAATTATTTATGTTTCTTCCTATTGTGTATTCAATTATAATTTAAGCACAGATAAATAAGACAAGCGTATTAATACTATTAATAAAGAAAGAAAACCTCATAATCGGTGCGTTGAACGGAGTCCAATGCGCGAGTACTCGTGTTAAGAATGGCCGCGCGAGTGACGGAATGTTAAGCCATTAAGGCCCGCTGTCACGATAAGTAACGCGCGTCCTAGATTAACACCGTACCTTATACGGAACGGCCAAAGCGCTCGTATGCCGTTTCGCATAACATATATTGTTATTTACGACGCGTTACTTAGCGCGCGTCAACGCATCGCTCATGTGAAGAGACCCTAATGGCCATAATAGACATAGTCATTACTCGGTGTGTATGCTCAATATGTGTATGGTTTCGCTCATGGATCCAAAGATATTAAGACGATTGATGCATGCGATATGGATACAATCCGCACAGCAATGAAAAGATGCGAAGTGTGTCTGATTACATCTTAAGCAACCCGCACAACAAACACGATGTCCAAGGGAATTTAATAAATATCGACGAAAATCGTAATTTCTTACCTCCTCCCTCATTGTAAAATTTCGTAAAATATAATTACTACCTCCTTAGATATATGTGTGTACTACGAACTCCCCTCTTTACAACTGACAAAATAACAAAAATGTAATTTCATTAGTATAAAAACAATTTAACGCACATCGAAGAAATAAATCACTTACTACGCATAATAAACCATTTAAAATATATTTATTCACCTCACATAAATTAAATTATAAATTAATTTATATCGTAATCACAAAATAACTGGTACTTACATTACTTCTTTGAAATCTTCAACGTTTTCAAAAACACCTTTTGTCGTTTCTCAACCAAAAATGTCTTCAAATGACACTTCAATGCGCGTTTCAATTTCAATTATATTCTTTATTACTTCTCATATTAATTGGCTAACCCACGTCGCAAATAGCGTTACTATTACTACCGTCACCTCAACGGTCGTCGTTATTCGATACAGACTTCACAATTTACTAAATGTTATTGATCACGAGAAATATAGTATTTAGAGTATTCATGAAACATCAGAACTATTCACAGACTGTTCATTAACGCTTCTGCTTTAAACGGCAATGCCTCAGTATATGTTGCTGTGTGACGATGAGAAAACTCACTTCTCAGATTGAAAAGACCAGACAAAGGCGTAGGAATGTCTTCACGTACCCCCTTAACCCATGGCAACAAGGCCGGGACGCTGCTGGTACGCCATGGCCCATATACGGGCTGTCGTGCCAACTATAGACAGGCTTTTCACGGCTGTATTTTGAAAATTACAAGTCCCTTACGTCAACCTCTAGAAATGCAATTTGTTTCACAGATTAGTCACAGCTCCCATTCTAAAAGGCTGCCCAAGTGTGGAGCTAGGATCGCCCCATGCGTTCTTGTGCAAACGGTCAGGCCGCACTTACGTGCAGGTCGCAGGCGCCCCACTGGCCGACGTCCCAGGTGTAGCAGGGGCGCGCGGGGCAGGGCCGCGTCTGCAGCAGCGGCAGCGGGCACGGCCGGCCGCGCGGGCTGCTGGCCGTCAGCACGTGGCGGCGCCGCAGCTGCTGCCCGCCTGCACACACGCACGCTCACGCGTCACAGCCAGTGGCGCAACACGCTCTTCAGGAGTGACGCGAACAAAAGAATCGCGCCTCGCTTCCATTACGACGTGGCCACGCGGGCACCTGTGCAACTTCTTAATTCGTTGGCGTTTAATGCGGAGCGAATTATAGATCACATACATGCTAAAAAGACGATACTTAAATTAAACTACCAGCGGAGAACGGGAAAGAGGTTCCTTGCTAGTGCTATTCATAAAGCAAATCGGCTTTTATGAATTATTACAAGAGTGTGAACATTATGTGAAGTGTAGAGCAAATTTAAAAACGATGTGTTTAAAACATTCTCTGCCGCTCCTGTCCAAACACCGTTTCTATTGCATACACTGCAGTTCCTGATCAAATTTAACAGGTAACCCATTTCGTATTTGTACTATATCCTAAAATGTCTGACTTGTAACACTTTTCTCACTACAATGAACATTTGAGAACATCTCTTTAAAAAACTGTCACGAAGGATTACAGAAATATATTTCCCCTATAGTTTCAGTGAACAAATACAATTCTTGAATTAAAAGAATAAAAATACATTGCGATGACCAAAACCAACATGAAACTTCGTCTTTTACGAAATTACGTTTCAATTTAATCAAACACAGCAAATATAACCCTCCGAATTTTAGAAAACAAAACAAATGAACGTATTCATTATTAATCCTAGTGAAGTTGGTAGGGGATGAGTATAAAATAACGGGTTTTGATGTAGAGCGCGCACGTGTGCCGGTGTGCAGGCAGCATGCTTACCCACATCCCCGCAGCGGCACTGCGACGCATTCCACGGCGTCCAGGAGGACACCTCGCAGTCCACGGGGCAGTCCACGTAGCACCACTTCTCCGTGGGCGTGGGCCGGTCCGCCTCCGGGCACAGGCTACGACACCCAACAGGCAGAGAGCAGCCTTTAAGTTTCAGGGCTTGCTTCATGCAAATCATACGATTGTAGAGCGTGCAAAACGTTTGTTGAAAATTGAAATGTTGTTTCATGCCAATCATACGATTAGAGTAGCTGGGAGGAAATTTTATGTAGTAGACGATTTCTCTAAATTATATATTGTATGTAAGAAATAAATAGAATGTGATTATTCAGTGTTCTGAGCAGTTATGTTCAACGTCATTTATCTCTGCACTGCTTATTACGAGTTAGGAACTGAAACACTCAAATACAAAATTACACATTGATTCGAATAAAATCAAATTATACAACGAATTATGTTGAAATTTATTGTAGTGATAAAGAATTCTCATTATGAATTGAGAATTGAGATTATTTAGAGGTTGTATCATTATCCTACGAAAAGTTGGAAGCTGAAAAGCAGAATTGTGTGAGATGTGACAAGTGCAACAGTACTACCATAAGCTATTTTATTTAGAATTATGTGAGTTGAAACCATTATGTTTTTCTCTTTCTTCTCTACTACAATTATTAATTCCGTGTTTTCAAAATGAAATTGTGTCCTAGAATTTTTATTTCTTTAGAAAGAGATTTTATGAAGCCTCAGGCTTCCACAACCGGACTCAATAATTACTTGGCTGTCCGGGAGACGCCGCGTCCTAGGCACAGTTGCCAACGTTTCGGTCGCCATACTGCGACCTTCCATTTCGCCATGATGAAGGTCGCCAAATGAAGGCCGAAACGTTACCAACTGTTAACACACACTTTCATGCTCTACCCTACCACACATAGACGGGAGCTTAAAGCTGTCCCGGCTGGGGCGGTGCCCCGCTAGTGGAAAATACCTGGTTGAAAAAAAAAACACGCTCTAGCCGACATGTACGTCGGCGCCGGATCTCACCATCCAGCAGAAGAAGTTAAACCGTAACCTCCCGTGTTAAGAAAATCCTGCCCTAACTTACGGAACTAATGACCATCGCAGTGGACGCGCCCGGAAACACTCATCCTTCAACGAATGAATGACTCCGGCGGGCTGCGAGCTCGACCCACCTGTCGGCGACGGGGCGTCCGTCGGAGCGGCGGCAGTAGACGGCGCGCGCCTGCACGCCCTCGCCGCACGGCGACCCGCCCAGCGGCAGGCACGACGAGTAGGCGGTGGCGCGCCACGCGTACGTGAAGCAGGTGGAGTTGAGGCGGCACGCCTGCACCTCGATCAGCGGCGGGCAGCCCTCGCCGTCCGACGCCGGCCCGCGCAGCACGGAGCGCGTGCGCTGGCGCTCACGGCTCGTCTCGCACGGCTGCGCACGCGCGCGGCCACGGCCCCGCGGTCAGCCCGCAACGCACGGGCGGGAGGCGGTGGGGGGCTACTGCTCACTAGCGGAACTCGACACACGTTCTGCCTTCTCTCTTTTTCTCCCTCCCTCTCCCATCTCTCTCCGTCTCTCCCTCTTTCTCCGTCTCCCTCTCTCTGTCTCTCCCTCTTTATCCATCTCACCCTCTCTCTCCGTGTCTCCCTCTCTCTCTGTCTCTCCCTCCCTCTCAGTCTCTCTCTCTGTCCATCAAGATGTCATTACATTTTGAGCATATTCCGCATGTGACGTGCACTGCCTATGTATGAAGATGGCAAAAGATTTAACTTTCCGACGTTGGTTGTATTTTGTTTCATTGACTTTTTTAGTGATAAACAATGTAAATGAGAACAGGTAATATATCACATGTGACGGCAGTTGTCGTTAGTATGAAGAGTGTTCCCTTCGCTTCCAGCAGATGGCGCGGTTGCTGGTACACAGCTGGCTGACTGTTACTGACGCGAAAAATAGATTTTATATATATATATATATATATATATATATATATATATATATATATATATATGCGTGCGTGTGTGTGTATGTATACACACACATACATTTCTGTGGTTTTTATGGTTTCGTTAAATAGAGATAGCTAGGAAAAATACAAAAGCAATGAAATAGTATCCATGTTCACTGAAAAATGCAAATATTTAATTGTGTTATTCCGCATATTCTCATGTTGCGCATACGGACTGAATTCTCATGCTCAATGCCTCACTACATACAACGCAGCTCATGTTATGCGATCGATAGCAAAGCTCCAAGGAAGATGCCGCCCACTCTGAAATATTTGGCATTCACGTTTAGCGTTATGGAACAGCAACTGTTTTGATATTACTGGTATATGCAGAACTGCCATACTGTACTATATACTATGTTAGTACAGTATTTGTGAAGACGTTTTTGTTAAAATTTTAATTTATTGTAGTTTTATTCGAGAGAATTTTGTGTTGTTCTCGAGAAGCATGCGTATTACTGTTTCGGAAACCAAATTGTGGGTTTTTTCAGTGGCGTTTTTGCCGCTGCAAATCGAAATTTTGATGCCGCCGATGCCCGCGTATGGGAAGTGACGCTTTTGCTTCTAGAAAGCCTTTGCACATACCAATGTGTATTTCGAGAGTAGGGTAGGTTGATATTGTTACATTGTTATATTGTACGGCATACAGAGGAGCTCAAGAAAAGTCAGATGTCAGAGACACGCTAAGTTGTTTATCCCCTTGATTATAACCCTTTCGAATCAAGACTTTTGCTAATTTCTAGGACTCCACATTCCCTGATTAAAACGGCTCTATAGAAACGCCTTTCATTGTTTCCATCCTTATACGTTTCTTAAAGAAAATACTGCATATGATGTTAATTATTTAGTGACCAAATACAGTAGATATCCAAATACATTGAACGTTACCTTACAAGTGTTCATTTCTTGCAGAGATGCTAGGTTATGTTTGTCATTAACTCAAACCACAGTTTTACTTAAATTTTTCGTAATATTTGCCAATTATTAAATCTAATCTTTTATCCTCGTCGGCTTTCACATTTTAGTCGATCACGAGCACCTGATGCCGATTGTCCTTCGAGGTTCCTTCTACAACATTATCACTATTTGCATTCCCAGTTCCTTCATGAAACTTAATGTCGCGTTGAATCAAGGAAAATTAATCGTCATTTATGTCCTTTATATCCTTAGCTATGATAGAAAGGTGCCACATTGTGTGGATTTATATATAATTATAAATCAAATATAATTATTGGCACAGCGGAAATCTGAAAAAAATATACTTCAAGAAATTCTTTCACCCACGGTTTCCTTGACCTTGGATTTGGGTATCTTTCTGAACACACGATATTATTAGATTGTCGTGTTAATCAAAAGACAACGAATTAAAAGTTCATATTTCTATTTTTAGAAACACATGTTCAGTTGATGAATGTTGCACTCACCTTAGGGCATTCCGACCAGTCGGACCAAGGAGAGAGTACACAGTCGCCCGGACAAGCTACGTGGCATGCGTTGACATCTGCTGGCTGTGTGTCTGGGTCGCAGTAGGGATCCGCTACCTCTTCGGGTAGAGCGTGGGGACGGAACCTCATGCACCTGAGGAAAGAGCACATTTTGAAAAAACATCTCAAGAATAAAGGATTTTAAACGTGTGAACGATGAAAATAGTATAAAATTAGGAGAAAACAGAATACAATTAGGAGTCTTTAGGAAGAAACACCAAACACATTCTCCTGATATCTCAGGGAGCAAACATCCGTAGATCTTTCAATCTGGCGTATGAAACTTACTGATCGCGGTTATTTGCTAGAAGACATCACCCAAAGAGAAAAGCCAGAACTTAGGAGGGTCCTGTGGTGTCCGAAGAACCGGACGAAAGCGCTCGTTTCTCAATATTAGAGAATTTTCGTTGATTTTACAATAAAACGTCTTATAGAAACGTCGACGATCGCGTCTAAAGATGTGAATTAGACAATATTACTCGTGTTAATCAAAAGACAACAAATTAAAGTTTCATATTTTGGGAAACATGTTCCGCCTTCCTTACCTGACGCGACGGTATTGGTCGCCAGTGCCACAGCCCCGGGCGCGGTCTGTGCCGATGAGCTGGCAGTCGCCCCAGCCAGCTGCCACCCACCTACAAAATTAGCATTACATTACTGAAAACATGCCTTATTTTAATGAGAAGTGAAGAAAGGATATCTGCCTATATTCTAATTATTGATTTTTAGAATTATGTGCTGTATTACCGAGATGAATTTAACATTTGCAAATACAATAACATTGCGGGTAATAAACATTATAAAATGTTACAATGGAAAAACGCTTTTAAAAATACTGGTAATCCGAAGTAGAAATTACTTCTTGTAAGCAATACTTCCTTTTGTCATGGGGCAGATACACATTAAAACCTTAAAAAAATCTATTTTTGAAAACATTTTTTGTGCAGTAATTATTTAGGAATGTTTTGGTGAAAAAATATTTCTATACCTACAAAAGTTTTTGAGTTATGATTTCAAAGGTATGCTGCTGCGTCACGTGTCATCTGTCAATCAGTGCCACGCCCCCTGTCATTTATGCTGTCACTGCTTTTCATGATCAGTACGCGAAATTTATCATACCTTTCATTTCTAGGAATTTGAACGTTTAATTTCTCGTACTGGCGGCCATACTGTCTTTCGCAATTCGTAAACAAAGCTTCGTGTAGTTGTTTCTGTGTGGATATAAACAACAGTGCGCGTGTATTTGTGTTCTGGTGACGTGCATTCGGTGATTACAAGTATTTTGTGATACTATGTCGAGAAGAAAAATGTCTTACAAGACTAAAATCATCAATATCGCGGGAATCAACATAGGGAGGTTAACATAACCAAAGAGGTTTACACAAACAATATTAGTGAAAACTGGGATGAAAACTAGCGCATCTGCACAAAACTTTTGGCCATAAATGTCAGTTCTCCAAAATGTTCGTTTGATAATGGTGCTATAGGAAATGTAACAGTGGATATTGAGTAATGATTGCTGACTTGAAAAGGTACCTTGTGTGTGTATGTGGTGGATTAGTTGATTTTAATGTAAAGAGTGTTTCAGGATCAGATTGCAAAATTGTGATTACATGTGACAATTGTGGAACTAGAGGGTCGTTTAGAAATTTTCCCGTGATTGGCAAGACACAAAATGTGTACAGTGTGAATAGAAGAGCAGTGTATGCAATGAGATGTATTGGGCAAGGTTTAGCAGATATTATAATATTTTGTGGAATAATGAGCATGATGCCACCTGTGAGGAAACCAACATACGTTCTCATCAATGCGAATATTAACATTGCTACCAAGAATGTTAAGAAACACTGTGCGAGTAATGCTGCAGCAGAAGAAATTTCTCGTAGTAAAGGTAATAAATTGTCTGTGTCATGTGATGGTATATGGCTCACCAGAGGACATAAATCATTGTATGGTGTATGTATTATGATTGCCAGCAAATCAGAGAAGGTTTTGTATACCAAAGTACTCTCTTCATTTTCTAAGGGTTGTGAAGGGTGGAAAGGAAACAAAAATTGCCCTGACTATGCAGAATGGGTAAAACAACATGAACCATACTGCTCAGTAAATCATAAGGGTACTGCAGGTTCTATTGAGTTAGAGGGAATGAAACAAATATTTGCTCGCTCAGTGGTCAGCCATGGTGTTCAGTATATGCGTTAAATCACTGATGATGATACAGCCTTTCAAGGCTGTACCAGAGCTGGCACCTTATGGACCTGATAAACTCCTAATGAAAACTGAATGTGTTGGCCACATTAAAAAAAGAATGGAAACTTAGTTGAGAAACTTGAAACAAGAATTTAAAGGGAAAAACATTCTGATGGAAAACCTCTCTGAAAAAATAGATTGACAGATGCTGTTATAAAAACATAGACAAGTTACTATAGTAATACAATTAGGGAAATTCTAATTCTGTGAATGGCATGAGGGAAGCTGTATGTCATCACAAATGCTTATCTGATTCTGAATGCCAATCTCATGCAAATGTTATGCTCTAAATGAAGTAGTTCATGGTGTCCCCTATCAACGTGTTACTAGTGGAACTGTGGTTAAATACAAACACAAAATTGTATTGCCATCAGCAGTCATGGAAGCCGTTAAGCCTGTATTTAAAAATTTAGTTGCTCCAGAACTTTTGAACAGATGTCTTGGAACAAAAACTCAAAATGCAAATGAGTCTTTAAATATCAAATTTGGAAACTTTTTCTCCCAACTGGATTTTGTGGAAAAAAATATGATCAAGACCAATGATTCTGTCATGACCTTCAATGAAGGTATAAAAAGTATGTTACAAGTAATTAAAATTTAGGATTTGAACCCGGAAAGTTTTGTGAACATGCCCAGGAAGACTCATTACGAATACATTCTGAAGAGAAAAAGAAACAAAATTCAATCAAACAGGCAATAAAATGCAAAAAGAAGCTCAGATTGGAAAAGATAGCCCAGAAATCACCAGAGGAAGGAATAATATATGGTGCATGGGAGTTTTAATTTCTTTTTGAGTAGTAAGGTAAGCAAAACTCATTAATTAAATGTTGTCGCTTGTTTTCCAAAATTACAGTTTTTATGATCCGTTTCCCTCATAACTCCAAAACTAATCATGTTAGAGTATGAAATTTTTAAGATGTATGTAACCAAGTCTTATCTACAAAACCATGCTAAATCATACACTTCAGTTTAATAGATTTTGTGATAAAAACTATAAAATGAAAAAACTATTAAAATCAATATATTAATTTTGGATTCAAATTGAAAATGTTATTTATTGAGATATCTGAATGAAATAGTATGGTTTTGTACCTGTATTTTTAAAAAATCAAAAGAAAAAAATGGTAAAAATCCTGTAAATTATTTGAGTTATCAGGGAAACACTAAGTCAGTGCATTAAAAACAGGTTGAATTTTGATTTAAAAAATTAAAGTTAGAAGCAAGTTTTTCCTTGCAGTAGAAACATATTTATGTGTGTCAGTTCATTTTCAGTTGTGGGGTATGATTTTATTGGAGAAAAAAATTGAAAAGTAGTAAAAATTTAACTGCTTTAAACAGTAACTACCCCCTTAATTTACTCATTTATGCCTCAATTCAAAACGTTTATCTACAAGTGCTATTAAAGATTTTGACATTGCAATCCAGATAAATTAAAATAGTGGTGTTGTATATCAAAAAGTGTTTTTTCGCAAAATTTTGGAAACTACCAAGTAAAAATTAATATAGATGAAAGAAAAAAATGTAACTCTATAGAGAAAATCTTTGAGGGGGGCGCCTTGCATTGCTTCTGGACTCTAACTGTACCTTCGCCCTCCCCCAAACAGCACATAATGCTTTTACGTTTTTGGTGTCCAACCAGGTCCGGATTTAGGTTCTAGGTGCCCCCAAGCACAGAATCGCGTTGGGGCACCTCTAGATTTACTAAAACCCACTAATTATAATAGAAAACCTTTTTGTACGTATACTAATGAAAATTAACAAATCTCTTATAGAATTGAAAATCATTATGTTATATTTTTTATTTAAATATATTTTTAATCTTGTCTACAAATAGTAACACATATTTAGTACAGTAAACTATTTGATGCACATTTATTTTACAGATAAAAACATATAATTTTTTTTCGAATATTTTGTGAACCCCCCTCTCTACCTCCCCCGAAGGATGGGGACACATAAGCAACTGCTTATTTTGCTCGAAGGTGCATCCGGCCTTGTGCTCAGCAAAGGTTAGGGTTAGGGAGTGGATCCCAGAATTTAAGAAAACGTGCCCAGAAAACAATTTTCCCCATAGTACGTCGCACGTAGTTGTCACACAGTGTTTTTGACGTTAAATATAACAAAATAAATAAAGGGAGGGCGCGCAACTCACTTGAAGTGGTCGCAGGGCTCCTGGCAGAGCTTGGTCTCGGTGAGCGCGCCGCAGGGCCGGCCCGAGTTGGCGGGCTCGCGCAGCACGCGCCGCGTGCGCGTCTGCACGCCCGGGCCGCACAGCGCCGAGCACGCGCCCCAGGGCGTCCACTCGCTCAGCAGGCAGTCGGCGGGGCACGGCACCAGGCACACCTCCTCCTGCAGCCCCGCCGGCACGCCGCACAGGCTGCGCACCGCACCACCCCACCACCCTCAACCTCCTGGGCGCTTCGGCACTCTTCTTCGGGTTCAATTATTCTCATTTAATAGATTCAGCTATTTTCACATCAAACAATTTCAGCCTAAGTTTCGACGCGATACGTCTGACCATTTCTTTGTTAGTGCACACATGAGCTTGGCGCTACCCAACTTTCATATTTTATTTGAAGCAATCTAATGAAAATAAACTTCATAACATATCTATATTACTAAGAACTTTATTAACTTGAGAAAATTAAAATAGTTGAAATTCGTTCACTAAACGCCTCATTATAAATGTAATTCGTGAACTTTTGGCTTCACAAAATTGTCTCAATATGATCAACGTCTTGAAAAGAATGAGACGGATTAGGGATATCGTGGATATTCTAGACTATATTGGGGAGTTGAAAAGAGACAAAAAATATTTCGAAATTACTTGAATGCGAATTATTAAGACCATTTTGTAGTAAAAGGTATAGCAAGAGAAAAAAAATCACAATAAAACACATGAATAATAATTGCTGAGGAAATGCACTCCATTATATTTTTATTGCATGATTATATAATTAACAATGAAGCTAACTGCTGAAAAATAAACTATCTGATCGAAGGAAGAAAATCAGAGAAAATAAGAAGAATAAAAGGGAAAAAGAGGGCAAAGAGGGCATATAAAAGGCTGGCGAGGAAGGAAAAACAAAGAAGGACAGAAGAAGAAGGAGGAGAAGTGAACAAATACGTAGACCGGCGGAGAAGAAAGGAGAAGCAGAAGAAGAAGACGGAGAAGAGTGTGAAAAAGAGGAGGAGAACGAAGAAAGGGCGTATAAAAGGCAGGCGAGGAAAGAACAAAGAAGGAAGGAAAAGGAGAAGGGGGAAAAGGGAACAAATAGATAGACCGGGAGAGGAGGAAGGAGACGAAGAGGAAGACGACGGAGAAGAGAGGGAAAAGGAATAGGAAGAAGGAAAAGGGACATATAAAAGGCAGACGAGGAAGGAAGAACAAGGAAGAAGAGAAGCGGGGGAAGGAGGAGAAGCAGAAGCAGAAGCGGAATGGGAGAGGGGGGCGGGGCGTACCTGGGCTCGACGAGCGCGCCGCTCTTGTCGCGGCAGGCGGCGCGCCGGGTGCGCGTGCCGGCCCCGCAGGCGCCGGGCGCGGGGCGGCCGTTGGCGGTGACGGCGGCGAGCGGCCGCTCCAGCACGCACTCGCTCCAGTCGCCCTCCAGCGCCAGCGTGTAGCGGTCGCACGGGCACGGCGCCGCCTGCGCCAGCGGGAAGCGCGTCGCGTTGCGGCACGCGTCCCGCGCCGCCGACAGCCCTGCAACGCGCCACCAAAGCAACCACTAACAAATGCACACATTCCATCCATGGGAATATCAACATATTGGAGTTGTACAACTGAAATTCACTAGATCCAAAAACAGTGCTTCGACAAAAGTAAAGTTGAAGTAGATTCTGTAAAATTTATCCACTCAACATAGTTTGTTAGATAGGTGATAAAACCATGTTTCTATTATACACACTTTAATACATAATATTGCTTTTTATAAAAAAGTCGAGCCCAGAGATGAATATTTCTCTTTTGTGACTTTGTTAAAAACGAAAGAATTGAATATTTAGTATACCATATTACACGACTTCAGCGATTTCACTATTCAAAAGAATATAAACATTTGACTTCGCGATGTAAATCACACTAAAAATGGACTTAATACGTTTCTCTTGTATTGCACGATATGTGTATCATCTGGATTAGATGTCATTAGACACATTTGAAGAACGTCCCGTTGAATGAAGACGTTATCGAACATTTGTAGAACAAGTTGAATAATTTTGAGAAGTATTATAGATTCGTATATTAAGTATTTTAGAAAACTGCCCAACGAATAATTAGTATAGTTTGATTAATCAATTACAAATTATTTTGAATACAAATATTTTCTGAAAGCATTTGCATTTGAGTTCAGTTCTAATTCACATTTTTAGCAGATAGAGAGGCCTTCCGGAATATTGGCCTAAATAAAATTTGTTGTTTTCAACTTCGCAACAATTTGGATTTTACTTCTTTCTAGTCCGCAACCAGTAGGCAAATGTTGACGAGCGAACGCTAGCAACGCTGAGGGGCGCGTGGGGATCGCCGTACTCACCTAGTAGGGAGCGCGTGCGCGTGCGCGCGGAACACGCGTGCCGACACGCCGACCAGGGCCCCCACGCGCTCAGCACGCACGGCAGCTCGCAGTCCACGTGGCAGGGCTCCGACTGCGCCGGCGCCGTGCCGTTGTGCTCGTAGCACAGGCTGGGCTCCACTTTGCTGCCCGGGTGGTTGCGGTAGCACCACACCGCTGCCGCACAACACACCCGTTACAAGCATAAACAAATGGTTGACGGCTGGATAGGAAGATCGCTAGGCGATCGGCATGCAGGAGGCTTCACTATCTTACGAAAATAGAGGAAATGATATTATCATGACCATTATTATCATTATTATAATGATAATAATTTAATTTCAATATTTTGGTACTAGTAATATCAATCCTATTGTATATTAGTCCATTACTATAATATACAGTATTGTATGTAGTATGCAGATGAAAAATACGTTAATGAAAGAATTCCTGGCTGACGCCTATTTTAAGACAGATTCATTCAAGAACAATAAGTGTATTATGACGATTTAATACCGTTCTAGTATTTTAAACACTTCAAAACCCACCCTTTAAACTAACGAATCGAATCTGTCATTCTTTTGTTTTGATACAGAACCATACCAAGAGCCCCTGCATTACATGGTATAGGCATTCCGCATGACACTAGTGTATTACGGAACAGAGTTGGCCATACAGGGGATGTGTACATTAACAAAACGACTTCATGTTTATTGAGCTCCTATTAAAAATAAATACTATCGTAATATTATAGGATTTTAAACGACCAAAATACTTGATATTCATCAATAGAAAACAAATTACAATTCAAAATTGAACAGATATTGCACCTGGGTTCATTAATGCGCAGGATGATCTAGAAGTAGTGTTGCATTCCATGATCTAATTTTAATAAAAAATATCAGAAATGTTAGCGTTTAATTGCACCCCTGATGACCTATTTGCCTTGCAATACTATTCATGTGATGTCAATATTGAAACCGTCTCTGTCGACCCAACGAACATTTTGCATACCATCCATGCTAGTTTAATAAAACAGTGTTGCTTTTGGGACGTTACGATTAATTATTCATGTAAGTGGAGTGTATCGCGAAATTAACTTTGTTAGAAAGTGGGAGAATAACACTAAAACAAGGTGCAGTCTGAAATCACCTGCAAACACATTATACATATATCAGCTACACTACGAGAAATATCAAGTCCCAGCTCTATATGCTCTACATAAAAATGTTTTTTTTAACAAGTCGCAAAGACTACGAGCTCTAAATCTTTATGTGCTAGTAATATAGCTAGTAACATAGTATATGTTTGTTTAAATTAACAATTAATCCAAAATCATCAGCCGAGATTTCTACGAAAGAGATCGTCTGCAGTAGTTCTCAAACTTTTAGGACATCGGACCTCATATTTTCTAATATTTACATTATTGCGCACCTCTTATAGACATTAATACAATTACAGATAAAACAGAATTGACAATTTAAGAAAAGAATAAGATCTTTTAATTTTCTGTTAAGATTTCCAGAAACGTAATTTATGTAAGTTCTATATTGTTTTTGTAATGGCCTCTTCAAGTCATAGTAAATTACAGTATGAATTTAAAGAGATATTAGGAACGAATAGAAACGAAATGGTGACTAAATTGTAAACCTACTGTAACTAAATAAGTGTAATGGTCTCGGTTGTCCCTGTGACGCCGTGTCGACTAACTAGAGCATCCACATGACAGTGGACGCGGAAGCATATAACAGAGAAGACTGGAATACTGTAGTAAATAATGTGACCACTAAAGGACTGAAATACTGTAGTTATTAATGTGACCACTATTAAGAGTTAAATCTTAATTTCAAAATAATGTATTGTTATATAGTTGCAACGCAATCAAATAGAGGAACGAAATGCTACCCTTCATCGCCAACGTCTGTTAAAGGTTTTAAGCCTGGCGTCCGCTAAAAACAATGGAAACATGATTTGTGGCTAAATATGGAACAGGTATCCTATTGAAAGAATATCTATTGTTTTATTTTTATGATTTTTTCTTGTAAGAGATGGTATTGTGGAAAGTGTTGAAGACCGTAGGTCAATATCACAAATAACGGGCTTGATAGGTTGCAAACCACGCATAATTTAATTAACTGCTATCGGGTGTAATTAACTCCCACCGGGCCATACCCAATTGCAGTTCAAATAAATGTCTGTATAGCACATCGATTCATAATCGCCAACTTCGTCCGTTAGCTCCGCCAAGGGATGCGCGCTGGCTCCCGTCCAGTTGAAGCACTCACGTCGCGTGCGGTAGCCGATGCCGCAGCTGAGCTGCTGGGGCAGGCTGCAGTCGGACCAGGGCCCGGCGCCCCAGGCGTAGCGGCGGCAGCGCGCGCCGGACAGCGGGCAGGGCCGCAGCTCCTCGGCCGGCGGGCAGGGCGCGCCCCCGTGGCGGGGCCAGCGCAGGGCCACGCGCGCCCGCGCCTGCGTCGGCGTCACCTCCCCGTCGCGCGCCTCCCCGCTGGCGTCTGCGCACCCCCACGCACCCCCGGCCCCGCGGGTGACTCGGCGTCCGGCCGCGCCGGCGCGGGGAGCGGCCAGCGGGAGCGGGCAGGACGGGGCAGGACGGGGCAGGACGGGGCAGGACGGGGCAGGACGGGGCAGGCGGGTGGTGTGCTGGGGACGTGTGTGCTGGGTGACTGTGTCGACGCGAGAATCCCGATGGACGTGCGAAAGTGCGCGCTAACTCTTATCAGAATCTCTCCTGCTGCTGCTTCTGTGCAAATTCCTATTGCAATCTACAAGTAGTAGGACCGGAAAAAGGCTCCTTGGAAAGTCACCTTATTACAGAATTCATTCTCCCTGTGCTTTCACGAAGCACATTGGGTATGAGAGTAATATGTATTTCGATTTTGAAGAAATTAACATCTTTGAGGCAGGGTTTATGATTTGATAGTATGTGTGTAGACATGTAAAATATATAATTAGACATGTGTATACCGCATACTAACCTAACTGTTGATAAATAGTCATTGCTGATAAAGAGTCGATAAAGTGTTTTCCGCAAAAAGTTTTAAAAAGTTGAGTAATAGGAAAAAATCTATTTTATTAATTTAAAATTTGAGAAAAATGTTAAAAGTGCATTAGTTTTTTGAAATGTGGAAATTGAAAATGTAAATGCAGATATAAGAAAAATCCTAAAATGAAAATTTGTAAAAATTATGAACGATAAAAAACAATAATTGAAAATTTAAGAAAAGGTCACACAATATTTAAAAATGTAATGCTCAGTAAAATTAGTTGATAAGCTAAACCATTGAGACATAAATTAGTGTTGAATTAGAAGTTAAAAGTAAATGAAATGTGGCAGGAAAAGTACGTTGGAATAAGGGAAATATGGGAAATGCAAAAGATATCTGGGCCAATCACAATTTCACCACACACGCAAGAAAAAATATTTGAAATAAAATACGCCTAGTAATTGGAAGGCCTTTTTAAACTACCAAATCAACAACTACAATAAAAGTACTTTCTTCACGAACACTCAAAACACTTCTAAAGGCAATTTTTGGCTACATTGTCTCAAATGGCACATAAAGACAAATGACGAGATAAGGTCTTGTATAGGGTCGCAAAGAAACAAGTGAATAGCGTGAAAAATATTACACAGTCTTGCGCATCATGCCGAGTCAGTAGTTTCAGCACAAAAATGGATTTGTTTGCTTCTAGATGAAAAGAAACAGGTTGTACTTTCATACATTAACTACACTCCTATGTCCATGCCAAGAAACACATTAAGATCCAGTTGTTCTATATCTTTTAAAGCAAAACTGACAAGTATGTAACATGCTACAAAGGCCACAAGCCTTGAACGCATATGTCCTAATAACATCACATCACACTGTTTCAAGTTCACAAGTCTTATATAAACTGTCCACACTTGAACATAGAAAGCAAATGCGCCCCCTTAAAACAAGTTCAGCAGTACCTTCAATGTCCCCTGCAAAGTAACAAAATTACCTGCAAATATACATGAATGTGGCCAAAACTAAGAGCTGTGAATTATATTGTTGCAGTAACTTGCAGTATTGAATATTAAATGAATATTAAAATAACATATAGGCCAGATGGCCAACCTTGCATGTCAATAAAATGAAAATTCATGCTTTTTTCAGAACACATGAATGGGAAAACTATGAATAATCAAATACTGTATCTCTGCATTTTTACATGTTGTAATAACTAATTGTTTGAAAAGTTATAATAAAACCAAATAGTACATTGTAAAATGGTGCAATATCCTAGCAATTACAATAGTAACTCAATGTTCATTACATAGTACATAGCTGTTTTCACAACTTCTACCTGCTAAAAACTGCAGAGATTCTTCACGTAATGGGTGGTTAGACACGCAGGCTCATGCAACTGCATGACAGTCCTTACTTTCAGGAGCTAGCATCAGCACGTCTGCGTTTTGAAGGTTGGTGTTGCTATGGGTGTAAGTGAAGTTTAAAACATTGTGCAGCTCATAGAATATAATTCTCGAGGTAAATGCTAGCAATTGAAGCATCAAAAATGTGAAAGGGGGGTCCTACGATTGATGCATACACACAGAATGTGATGTAAACCAAGTTAGGTGAAAAACGGAAAGTGAGTCCTCTCCTATGTGCCATTCTGCATGCATAACTTTGAAGGTGTGATTTCCATTTTATTGACATTTATAACAGCCGTACATCCTGTTCTATAGCAAGTCATGCCATTCATCGACCACTCTTTTGATTGGTGGAAAAGGTATTTTCAGAAGTGAATCAGGGATGTGAGTTAGCAGAAGGAAAAGAAATAGGATGTGAAAAATTGGAAATAATGTAGAATGAAAGGAATAGAAAATTTGAGAGATTGTGGTGAAATTGAAATCAAGTAAAAGTGGTTTATAAATCTTGGAAATGATATCCTAAAATTCAGGAAAAGAGGAATAAATCACATTATCATTTTAGGTACAAAGATGAAAATTGATTAAGAATTTGACATGTAGAAGGATAAGAGCGGATCACCTCAAAAAATATTACAACTTGTAATCATATTTTGTGATGGAGATCACTTAGAAAGAGGTGAACGAAATAGTGAAATAGAAAAGAGAAAAGGAATATGAGAAGATAAAGAAAGTTTGAAATTGTGTTTTTGAGGAATAGATATAAGACAAAAATATACGATAGGTGAAATGGAAGTACAGCAAGACAGCTATGGAAGCTGGATACAAAGCATATATTCACAAGACAGACAGTATATTCAAGAAGCCACACTCAACATTCAGCCAAAAAGTATTCAAAGTATCATGAAAGGCAGATTCTAAATAGAATTACTGATGTGCTAGAGAAAGAACAAAGGAAAGAGATAGAGGGAAAGTAATTTGAGGTAAAAAAAACCTACAACGAAGTTGTAGGAGTCAAGAAAAATTGAAGAGGTTTGGTGAAGAGCAATATAATATCAATATTGTTTCTTGATGGTAACCAATTTCATCACTATAATACTGAAGCACATTCAAATAAACGTTGAATATTTTCTCATTTGTCGATAAATCTTGAGCACTAATTATTGAAAATTGATGAATGATGTCTGATGATCTTGTCCACAGGGGTCAACAGATGTAGCAAGAAACTGAACTATTCCAATGAGGGAGATGATACATGGATGTTAGATGTGTAGAATATGCAGAAGAACTTGATTCCAGTATATCTTCTTAGAGATAAGGGAAAATAGCCAAATTACAGTAGGTCCATATAGTTGAGTTAATGTAGGTCTTTTAACAAGTTTCAAGCAAATATACTGTATCAAAAGCCAGCCATCTCTTGATTAATAATAATTTGTAATAATTTTCTTGATGTTAATGAAATAATTTATCCAGTGTGTTGTTCTCATTCACTTTTGTAACTGATATGCAGAATCAATTTAAACTCTTGCTTTCTTTGTGTTGGTTTTGCAAACACTTTCTTTTGCTTTTAATTACTTGAAAAATTGATGACAGTTCATCACTGGAGGGTTCTTTCCTAGTAATCAGCTTCTCTGGATTTGCTTACATGGTTTGTTTGGTGTTTTTTTCACAGGATCTTCAAAATAAGTGGAGTGATGAGATTTTACATTTCACTTATGTATATAACAAAAATTTGAAATACATTAAGAAAATCTTTGTAATTCAAAATATTATAAATATTGAACAAACTTGAGAAATGACATTTCATAGATAATAATAGCTTTTAAACATTTGATTCATGAAATGAAAAATGTTAATTGAAAAACACACCAATACTTTTCTTTAGAACAGGATATGTGAGGATTTTTTTTATAAAATGTCTGTCATTTATTCATTTATTGTTGCACTTTGCACGAAATATGTTTCTTCCAAATTGTAGTAGGATGAGTAAAACCAGTATTCTCACTTCTGAATTTTCTTCTGCTTCTTCTCTCAATCTTGTTTCCTTTTATCTTCTTTAATTGCACATCTTTTGAAAACACACTTTCACTGACTCGCATGTATTGTATTATTTTACAACATTGGAGAACACATTTTACTGACGTGAATTTGAAGTCATAGGCTCACAGAATATTACAGGCATTTGAATAAGGAATGTCAATTTAGGCGAGAAAAAGAAATGTTCTCTCAGTTAAAGGTCAGTTTTCAGAAAAGAAAATATCATGTTTGCTAGCAGAACAGGTACCATCAGTGAACTTTTACTTTAATCTCATCTTAAACTGACAGACCTCTCAATTACAAGGAATGTTCCATTAACATTTCTGATAAAAATTACAATTTTCGTTCATAGAAACAATAACAATTTAGAAAAAGGTAAGGAATTCTGACTAGGAAAGAGAAAGAATGTCAAAACTGATCTCACATGAAGTGAATGGAAAAAGACAAACAGCTAACAAAGTAAAAAATGATCCAGCAACACACAAGGTTACAATAATATTTACTTTTACGAAAGGAATGTCCTCATCAAACATACACAACAAACTATCAAATAACAGTAAAGACAAATGCAAAAATTAACAACATATTCTTATGTGTACCAATATCAGAAGTTGCAATATTTTCCTTGGAATGTGCACTATTAAGTAACTCTTGCCTACTAAAAATATTATAGAACACTCATTGTTACTGAACATAACTCAAACACTTCCTTCTATTATGTCTACAATGAAGTGCCTAAAATGAACAATAATCTACAAATAATGTGAGAAAAGTGTAAAATATCTATAGAGAAAAGTCAATATATAAGTGAGAAACAAATTGTAAGCCCAAAATGTGATAAAAAACAGTTGTTTTTACAAAGCAGAACCTGGCTGACAAACATGAAATACGAGTATACTTGAATGCCTACAACTTTACAGTTCTACACAGATCACATGCTGTTGGAGCATTTAATGACTAGTTAGAAAACTGGAGCAACAGATACCTACATTTTTGAACAGCCAATGCATTGGATACAAAAACTCCTGTGTATAAATATTTATAAGCAATTGAAAAAGACAAAAGTATCATTCTTTGAGTTCATATCTGAAGCAAAAATAGTACACATATTACACAATAGGCTAAATTGGAAAAATGAAATTTGTTTAAAAACTCATTAGAAAATATTAAATGAGCAGTGAGAAAAATCTTATAATATTGTTAAAAATATGAATATTTACAAGCTAAAAGATCTCATGTCTTGATAGTTGATCTTTAAGAATGTAAATACACAAAGAAGCAAAAGAGAAAAAGGTTCAATTAGCATGGAAAAGTTTCATTTAAAAATATTTGAAGTTTGTAAATAATTTGAGGTCAAAAGTAAAACACATTTTATAAATTAATCACCGATGAAAAATTAATATTGTAATTGAATATAGCAATTATAGTATATGTTATAAAATAGAAATTAAATTGAATACAATATTTGCAGATCTCAAAATTTGATAAAAACAGTAAAATCTAAATAAGCAGAAAATTTGTGTTTGTGAAATATT